>JACFYI010003205.1:358402-374428 GCA_014898755.1 Handroanthus guayacan | reverse complement strand
CTGGATCAATGGACTCATGACCCTATTTAACATGTAGGTTCCGGGAACGTGAATTAATGAATGATTGAAACATGTAATAGATAGCATGACTTATTTTGGTTTTGACATCCCTAAATGTATCTTGGTTTGAATTTACCACTTTTGGACTTAGTTAGCGTTTGGGATGAATATTATGTTTTGAACTTATGGTATGTATAGAATGACGGATTGTAATGTTAAGTTAGATTGCCCTATGTATTCAACTCTTGGAATGTAATAGTAAGTTATGGTTCTTAGTTTGAATCTATTGATGGTTTTATGTAAGTTAGCTTGGATGGTTGCGTTATGATTTTCTGAATTGGATTTAGATTGTATAGAACGCGAGTGATGCACTTCGGATCTCGGGTCCGCACATCCCCGGGATTTCGGAGGGCGTCACAGTTTGTTCTGCTCATCATCAAGATTTTTAATTTTCAAATTCCAATTTTTAGTTTACAAATTTTGGAGAAAACGTATTATAAATTCATAAATTCATTTCTTTAGTTCTTGTCACGAAATTCTCAAATTTCATAAGAAGTTAGAACTTTGATAATCAAGTTTTAAATTAACAAGAGTTTTGGAACATAATAAATCACAAGTCCATGATTTCATTTTTTCATTTTAGTCCATAAGTTCATTCTTTCATTTCGTCCCATAGTCCAATTCCATTCATAAGTCAAGGTAATAATATTAAAGTGTTCAAGGTTCCATTAATCTCGATCACAAGAAATTTTGAGCTTATAACAAAATGAATCAAGCAAGAAATATTATATATAGGCTCAAATTATAGGCATACAAATGGAAGCAATGATCGTAAACCAAGAAAGCAATGATAATAATTCCAGGAAGTAATGAAAAGCCTTAAATATTACCTTTAGTCCTTTAGTCATAATCTACAATGTATTTCTAAATTCCCAAAGTACACCAAGCAAAAGTACCTAGCATTCAATGCCAAGATTTCTTGGTTAACTTATGGCAACTCTTATTCCAATAATTTTATCTCAAAGTTCTTAATACTTTAACGGTCAAATTTACCTCTATAATTACATTAACTCGATTTTTTTTCTAATGGTGACCTCCAATCGATGATCCAACAATTGGATCATCGTCTTTACCCATACAAAGTTGGCCCTTGCTACTGTCCCTTGTTCCCAGTAGCCTTGGCAAGTAGCTTTCTAACGGTATTTTTGGATATTTCCCTCCATAATTTTAAGTGATTCTTACTTCTATAGATATCTGGGTTTCTAACGGTATATTATATGGGTTGATTTGATGAGATATAGATGGATTTTGAAGCTCTGGAAGTCAAAAGATGTGCAGAGGTTAGTGTATACCCGACAGCAAGTGCTTGAGTTTGCAAGATTGGAGGAGATCCACATTATTAACCCATTTATAGAGAAAATGGGGGTCATCTTAGCAATCAAGAATTGAGGGAGGACTTGTCTTTAAATTGGGCCAAGTTTGCGGGCTTAAAAGGACTCGTTTGGGCCAAAACATTGTGTAGAGAAATTTCGTTTACAAGAAAGATTTTTCGCATGAGGAAAAATATTTTGGATAGAAGAAAATCTTTCGTGATTGTGAAAACGGTTCATTTTGAAAATTAAAGAGTCATAAATTCAATTGAGAATTTTCAGGAGTTAGAAAAAAAATCCCTCGGGTATAAGACAAATTTTTCGAATGTAAGAAACTAGTTTGGTTACAAGAATATCCTTTCTTGATCGAAAAACAATTTATCGTTTGAAAAAAGAAGGATTAAAATCTTAATTAGGAAAATTTTTATGTGTAAAGGAAAATCCTTTCGGGTGGGAGAAAATATTTGGTTCACAAAAAAAAAATTCGTGATAGTAAAAATTCATTTGTCATTAGAAAAATGAAAATTTCAAAATTCGATTAAGGGAAATTTGGGGGTGTTACATTACTAGCATGCGTAGCAAAAACATGCGCGTCTCTATTAGCATTCGTACAAACAAGGCTAAAGCTAAAAGCATCAAAAGACGTCAGCAGCTGGCGACAGTCATCTAAGATATTACTAATTGCCAAGTGATTTTCAGTGTTCGATTTTAACCCACCAATGACGGAGTTGCAATCGTCTTCTAGAACAATGACGACCTAACCAATTTTGACACAAAGATCAATGACAAACCTAGCGGCATAAGGTTTCTAGGGAGGAAGATTTCTAGCCCAAATAAAATTCATGTTCAAAGCCTGAGAAGCATTAGCCAACACCCAGTGTGAGACCCCGACAATTTCCTTAATTCTAATTAAAAAAATTTCTTTTCATTTGAAAATTTATTGCATCTCAATTGAAGAATTTTTTCGATTTTTTCACGATAAAATTTCTCGATAAAGAGAAATTCGTTTTAAAAATTTTCTTCAGCCCAAAAATTTATTAGGCCACCTTACTAACTTCAAAATAATATTTTGGGCCCAAAAGATTTTTGAAATTTCAATTTAAATCCCAAGTTTTAAAAAGTTTAAAACCTAATACCATTTTAAACGATTTTAATCGCTATTGTTCGAAAAAATTTAAACGGAAAAAATATTATGGTTTAGCAACTGAAAACTCTCTAATTAAATATCAAATTGAGAGAATTTTCCTAATTAAGTCTTTAAACTCTCAATTTTATCAATAAATATTTTTATAACGTTTTGAGAAACAACTTCAATCGATAGACGTTTTTTCGCTGATTTGAGATTTTCCTCTCAATCGAAAATATTTTATCACTTCCAAGAAATGTTATTTTAGTATTTTGTACTCCAAATTAATCTTCCCACCAAGCTAATGAGATAGAACAAAATAAATTGGAAAATGATAAATGAATCCCATATCTCATTTCATTAGAATTTTCATTTGAATTTGAGTGTAATGTCCATTAGAATTTTCATTTGAATTTGAGTGAAATGTTCATTAGAATTTGTATTTGAATTTGAGTGAAACGTTCATTAGAATTTGCATTGAATTTGAGTGTAATCTCCTTCTTCTTCTTCTTCTCCTCCTTGGCCGATTCATTTCCCCCATTTTCTCTCAAGAAATGTTCTTCATCATCTCCTCAAAATTCTCTTAAATTCATTAAAATCAACTTTGGAATTTTAACCACAAAGGGGAAAAGAGAAGGTAAGTATACTTGACAAGTTTCCTTTAATTTGAAGTTTGGGTTTTATGGTTAAAGAAACATGGAGTAATCTCTCCTATGATATTGATTGTAATAGAAATGGTTTAAGATTGGGAGAAATTCCATCCTCTTGAGGATTATAGGCTAAAGAGGTAAGAAATTTGATTGATTTATGGTTTTCATAAGTTTTCCTTTATCTTGAAATCCATTGTATTAATTGATTTGGGGATCTTGATGATTGATTTAGAATTGGGAATCTTGATGATTGATTTAGAATGATGTTTAGATTTGGGATAGAAGTGTTGAAACTTAAAGATTTAAGCTTAAATTCCAACACACACACAACCAAGTTGTCCCGAATTTGCTACTGTCACAGCACAATCTCTCACTTTGAAAATTCATAACTTAAATTTCTTTACTCCATAAATTTCACATAAGATACTTTTAGAAACCTCTTTGAGTCTAGATGATGTTAGATCTAAGAATCACCCAAAAATAACGAGGAAAATAGGAGATAAATCCGTTTGAAACGAACCTGCCATTTTACCAAAAATAGGGAAAGTCTCTATCACTACCCTAAGTTTAAAAATTTATATCTGGAGATCCTAATATCCAAAAAATCCACGAGACCCACCATTGGAAACCTTATTGAGATTAGTTATCATTAGAATCAAAAATTACCCAAATCCATGAAGAAACAAGACCAGAAACACCATTTAATCCAAACATGCCAGTGGACTCGGGAAACAGAGTACCCACTGGAACCCAGCCTAACGCACCTCTCAACTTTAACTCGTTAAAAACCAGTCATTTCTTCACCAAATCAATCCCAAAAATAGCCGATAAAAACCTTGTTAAGTATAGATGATGACAGAGTCAAGAATCTTTGAAATCCATTAAGGAGTGTTTCCAAAAAATTCTTTAAAACCAAACATATCAAACCACCTCTGATTTACGGCAGAACCATCGTTCAACTTCAAAAATTTATAACTAACAAACCGCTCGTCGGATTTTCAATATAAAACCACCGTTAGAAACCTTGTCGAGTCAGATAGTTTTAGAACTAAATCGCCAATTTTAACTCAATGGGATATATTTTTAAATTGGCCGAGGAATTCACTGCCGGAATTTAATCATGGATTTTATATGATATGAAGATATAGTCTAATATCTAGGTGATCTTGATGTTAATAGTTTGAATTTAATCAACGGATTAGACGATCTCGATATCATCTTGGGGATTAAAGCTTAAGGACCAGAGGTAAGGGTTATTACTATAATCATTCTTGAATCTCCTATCATGGTCATGTTTGATCCTTATTCTTATTATTAAAAATATTGAGCTTTGGACTTGTTGAATTTCTTGGTACCATGCACTTGTTCGGTCGTGAATAAGGAATTGTCAGACATAAGAGACTCAAAACAACATTTAGAATTGCTTGATTTAAAATCCTAGTATTTTGATAATGGAATTTTGGACAAAATACTTACAAACATCAACTCGGACAAAAAATGAATTTTACGTGAACTTAGTTTAAATATTTTGTACTTGATTTTCATATTTTAAAAACATTTCAAAAGCCAAACTTCTTTGACTTATTTGAGCATTTTGAATATATTAAAAACTAAAGTTTACAACAAAAATTTAAGTTTAGAACTTGTCAAATGAATTATTTTCAAAGCAGAAAATTTTCATAAGTTTCCCTCTATTTATCAAGAGTATTTTGAAAGTAGAAATATTTAAATTTAAAAGCAATTTGCCCAATTCTCAAATTTTAGTCCATACCTCATCTCTTTTAAATATTTTGATTTTCAAATTGATTTTCTTATGTCCGATGATTCATTCTAAATGTTATATCCAATATTCTAAAACACCCATGATTGATTTATTATTATGACCGAATTCTTGAAACTTACTGTATGATTGTTGGGCCCAGGGAGCCTCAGGAGGAACACTGGGCGGCATCGGGCCGACAGATGAACCTCTGGTAGGTTTTCCATATTGTACAGTTGGACCTAAGTTTGGTTCCAATTGTGGGTAGCTCCAAGGAGTCCTGGAGGTAGGATTTCCAAAGAGTTACTCGGGGTCGACCGTGCTGTGGTGGCTGTTTCTCCAAATTGACTGGCTCTCCTTGAGTAACTTCTGGGGGAAGCAAACGGAGGAATAAGGATGATATTGTATTAAAGTTATAAGGGTGACAAATCTATCAAACACTAGTTCAGACATATTTAATTCAATATTCATAGTTATTGCTAAAATTTGAGCTCATGGTTTAATTCTGTTACGGATTGTACTGTTATGAATATCAAATTTCTGTTACTGAGCCTTTAGGCTAACTGAACGTTTGTGAAATCATGATATCAATGGTTCTTGAAATTTGTTCAATCGCGTTGATATCTCAAAATCCTGAAAAATATGTCTTTGCTACCCTTGCTCATAATTATGGTAATAATTCTTGCTGAGTCAGCGGACTCAACCCCTTAACTCTACTATTATAGGAAGTTCTTTTCAGGAAATTGCATGGCGAGTTTGAAGATTCCACTCCAGGATTATTTTGTATCCATAATTATGTAATGGTGTTAGGTAGGGTCGTAGACTCAGGTTGAGACTCAGGGATGTATTCGTACTATTGAACGATGTATCAAAAGTAATTGATTATGTAAATTTTCGGGTTTAAATTATTTAATCATACATGTTAGTAGCGTTTCCGACCTGGGGGCGAATGCTCTAGGATCCGGGGCATTACACCCAGGGCTCTAAGGTTTGAAATTTTGCATTACTTGGGCAAATAAAATAAGCACTTCTAATGGTGAAATTGCCATTTTTTGAGAAATGCCAAAGCCAGGAGTCACAATTAGACTCACTCCCTAAGGGAATATCCAAAAGAGTATCCACATCAACAGGCAAATAGGTGCTTCTGTAGAGATCTGAATTCCAACACGCCCTCTCAAAATCAATCCACGAGCATACTCGTGCATCCTTTGGTAAATTCCGAATCGATGAGATTACTCAAAACATGGTTGGTCTAGGTAGCCAACCCAAATTAGTGTTTCTTCCTACATTGCCAATTCTTTTCCGAATTCCCACTTTAAGGACGTAAATAGCCTTCCATATGCTTCGCCAAGACCAAGACGGATTAGAGCCTTTAGAAGCATGCAAAACATCACCATGGCTATAATATTTCACCCTATTCAATCATCCAAGTAACCTTTCCAGGAATTTAAAAAGGCGCCAAGCTTGTTTTGATATCACGGCAAGATTAAAAGCATGCAAATCCTGAAATCCCATTAATCTCTTCTTTTTACTTTTCCCCAATTCCTTCCAAGTCGTCCAATGAATACGATGCTTATTTGGACTATCCCACCAAAAGCTAGCATCTTGACTTCAATATCCCTTACATTTCAGGGAGACAAGAGCAACTCATGGCATAAGTAAAAATTGCTTGGATGACAACTTTGATTAGCACCTCTTTGCCAGCCTGAGAAAGTGTTTTTTCACCCCATCCTTGAAATCTCTGCAAATACGATTTTGGATATGAGCAAACACCTCTGTTTTTGTAAGTCCGATCACCCTAGATAGCCCAAGATATTTTTCATATCCATCTTCAACTCACGTGCCAAGTTTAAGTCCCACTCAACATCTTGTCTCTATAGCAGTGTTTTGACTGAAAACCACGGTAGACTTCTGCAAATTAATATCCTGGCTCAATGCTAAAGCATAAGAGTGTAAGATGTTGGTCACACATTCAATTGACTCATCCGTCACCTGGCAACAAATCAACATATCATTGGCAAACAACAGATGGAAACTCATGGCACTCCTCAACAAATAGCCACTCCCTGTAGTAAAAGGAAAAGATATCCTTGATGGAGGCCCCTCTCCAGGTGAAAATAACCAATCTACGAGCCATTAGAATAATAGAGTAGGAGATAGTAGACACACAAGTCATGATAAGACGGGTAAAATGCTAAGTGAAGCCTAGTTTTACTAATACTTTTTGGAGAAAACTCCATTTCACAATGTCATATGCTTTGCTTATATCTAACTTTATAGCTATATGACTCAGGCATCCTCTTCTTTTATTTTTGAGAAAATGATGTACTCATAAGCCGCAAGCACGTTATTCGTAATTAACCTAGAAGGAACAAAAGTAGATTGTGACTCCAAAGCATAAGTTGCATGAAAGGTTTCAAAGATTAGCTAGCATTTTAGAAGCAATCTTGTAAATAACATTACTAAGACTAATCAGGTAAAATTGAGTAATGGGGGTTAATACATTTTTGGGATTTAAACAATATGAGTATAATTAATGTTTGGCAGAAAATGATTATCATTGAAAAATGCAAAGACAGATGAGGTAACATCATGACCGACAATATGCCAAAACTTTTGATAAAAAGAACGACATGTCATCAGGAATAGGGGATTTAAAAGGGGCCAAACTGAAAAGAACATTTTTTACCTCCATGGGAGTGAAGGGGCGCCTTAGCATACTGTTTATACGGTTTCATACTGTTCATAGGATCATCAACTTTTCGCTCCAAGGTCTCGAGCACCTTCTCAATGTTCTCATCTGTCAACCCATTAGACTTGAAAATTTCACAAAAATAGTTCAAAATCACATTCTCCAGCTCTTCCGCCGTGCTGCACCATCCCTATGTTCATTTCGAAGGCCACGAATCATGTTTGTCTTTAGTCTATTACTCGACTTAGCATGGAAGAATTTTGTATTGCGATTCCCAACTTTAAGCCAATGGGCTTTCGCACGTTGGTGTCATGTTATCTCTTCTTTGTCATACGTCTCCTCATGTTCTTTGTGAGGGCCATCCATAAGAATTTTGGAGTCATGAGTAATCGGCTCTTAGAGCTAGTCATGATTGTTTTGTAGTGAATTTCAAAATTATGAAAAATTATCAAATAAAAATATTAAAGAATTTGAGAAATGATAAATTAATTTTGGAAAATTAGAGTATCATAGCCATAAATTGATTTATTTTATATTTAGTTCGTAAAAGTTACAAAATGAGATATGGATTATCTTGTATGATACTAGTTCTTTTGAATTTTTAGTGAGAAGGATAAATGAGGGGAGGAAAAAAAATCTCACTGACCACTAATAATGGAAGGAAGGACCAAAAAATAATAAATAAAAAGCTTTGTTTGTTTATTCATTTTCCTTCTATCTATTTGATTAAAGCGAGAAAAATTCAAAAGGTTGATTCCTCAAACTATATAAAATAGTTATTCCTCTGTTTTTGTTACGAATCAAAATGCAAGTTAGGCAGTGATAAGCTCTATTTTAGTTGATTAGGGAGAGATCTCATAACTATAAGGTTATAAGTTCAATTCCTATCAAGCATGTGTGGGCTTTCTTCTTACTATACGGTAGCTTTAGTCCTACTGTATAGTAGTTTTGATGTATTAATGATATATTGATGATATGATGATTGAATGTAATTGTTTTTCAGGGAAAAAAAATGAAAGCTAGGCAAAACTGCATAAACTTTGATTTGCCCATGTTGCCCTCTTATAATTAAATTTTTGGCCAATTTCACGCAAAATTCAATTTAGGAACGAACATAAACAAAATTATTATTTAGTGACTATAATGTAACAATTTAAACAATAGGGACTAAAGTGATTTTGAACATGAACATTAAGATTTGGTGGTGTCAATGAGTTGACTTCAAGAAAATTTGAAGACTCGAGCTCGAGTTATATATTCTAAGCTCTAACTCGATGATCTCATTTTTAATTATTTTAACTCGAGCTCAAATGCAAGGAATTGAGCTAAAGCTTGAGCTCAAAATAGTAACTATATTTTACTATTTGTTTTCTTTTAAAATTATTTAAAATTTATTAATGGATATTCTATAACACCAAAAAAAATTCCCTAATTAATATTTTAACTCTTCGTTTTTCAAACGATAAATCCTTTTTGGCAATCGCAAAAATTGTTTCATTGTCAAAATAATTTTTTTACATCCGAAAGATTTTTCTAGCATTCAAAACTTCATCTACGCATCATTTTGGCCCAAAACGACCCCAATTCTTGGTCCAATTTCGACCAAATTTCAGCCCAAATTAAATCAAGGCCCGATCCAAACATTTCAAGAGAGAGGGGGGAGGGAGAGAGAGAGAGAGAGAGAAAATCAATCAGATTTCTGCAGATTTGGGGAGCCGAAATTGTTCCTCAAATTGGGGGATTTCATCATTTTATATTGTCAAAATTTATAGGCCATGAGTTGAGCTCCATTTCCGCTATAAATAAGTACTGAGAGAGTAATACAAACACTTTATTTCTCTTTTGCAAGAAGCAAGTTTTCCTAACCTTCTTCATCTCCATTTTCCTCTCTCGACAGACCCACCATATATATATATATATGTATATACACATATATACCTTTAAGGATTTTCTTACGGAATCAAAAGGGGAAAAAGGAAAAAGTATACTCTTCTTAGATATCTCATTGGGTAAGCTTAAGTATAAGCTCCAAGTGAGCTTTATGTAATATAAGATTTGTTAACTTAAGTTTGGTGTTGGAAATGAAATCACTAAGTAATTTTGTGTCTTTAGTGATTCATTTTGAAGCCATTGGAACCTCTAAACCTTAAACCTCAAGAGCTTCGGACCAAGAGTAAGTTTTATGGTTTCCTCGTCTCTTTGATTGAAACATCATTGCTTCATTTGTTTGCTTATCTTGGTTCAATTTGCAAAAAAATTGGCATGAGCTTATATTTGTGATTTCTCATGTGCTCCATTGCAATTATAAGCTCTAATCTCCCTTGTGGTATGAATCATATGTGATCTTAAACTCTATTGATGGGGAACATTGGCTCTTGTATGGACTTGGACCATAGACAAAGGAAACCTTAATAAAACTTCAAGAAAATCGGATTTTTTGGACATAGGACAATATTTCATTAAATCTTGAAAATGTAAAAATTTAAAATTCTAATCCTTGAGACTTGAATTTTTAATAAATCATATTTCAGAAGAAACACAGGAAAATTGGATTTTAAAAGTAGAAAAAAAAAATGTGTGAAGTTGGGTGTCCCACCGCCCAAGGCCAGTGGCCTCGGCCACTATTGGGCGCCCAAGCGCCCATTTGAGGTACTCAGCGCCCAATTTCAGTGAGCAAAATCACTGTTTGAGCACTCAAACGCCCAAACCCGAAGTGAAAATACTATTTTGGCACTCGAGTGCCCATACGAGCACTCAAGCACCCATTCCAGTTTCAAAATATTTACATTTTGACTTCGTTTCACTAATCTAAGCCCGTATTTCACTTCTTTAAGATATTTTAAGACTTTAAAACAATTTTTCCTAAGTTCGAGATCCAATCTTAACCGTTCGTTGTATCTGTTCGTTATTTGAACATGTGACCTGATTGATTTTATACGCTTGAATTTGTTTGTCCGTTCTGAACTTTTATGCATGTGTGTTGGACCCTGAGTAATTTTCAGGTGGATTTAGATTAGGCGATATCAGATTGTCAATCTGAATCCCTAAAAATTCTTGTCGGTTGGGTAGCCCAAAGTAGTCTTGGAGTTAGGATTCCAAATGGTTGTTCAGAGACACACGATTGACTGTGCTTCAAAGTTCATTTTTGCTGCTTGAGTGGCCACTCGAGTAAGCAAATAAGGGGGGATAAGGCATATATATGTTTTGTTGAAGTTATAGAGTGACAGATCCACCAAATGTTAGTTTCAGCCTTATATGATTTGTTGACATGAATGTGATAATAATATGAGCTATTCGATTCGTATGTTCGCATTGAATTATTTCGATTTGTTGAAAATCACATTCATAGTTTGATTTTTGCCATGCTCGTTCATTGAATTCTTGCTTTCTTTGTGTCATCGTTCATCTCCTTGATGCCATGAAACTTGATGGGTCAGTAGACTCATAGTTTCATATTATCATGTAGGAAATTAACTTGAATGATTGGGATTGAGAAGAGTTCAAGTTAGCGTTTTGTATTTTGATTTATGTTATTGATCATGTACAAGCTTAGTTGAACTTGTATGAAGATTTTTGATATGGATAAATTTTATGTTGGTGGATCTGATGATGTAAGCTTTGAAATCTTTGGCTTGTAAATTATGAATTATATGTTTGGGATATTAAGTATGATGGCGATTTGGAATTTTCTGTTTTATAATTTTTAGTTAGTTTTCGTTCATGAGTAGCGTCCCGGGCCTAGGGACGGTCTCTCTAGTACTTCGAGGCATTACTATTGGGGTCTATTAATGCATGTGTGACATAGTAATTTCGTGATGCTTACAGCAATGGGTATAATTAATTTTGTTGCAAAATTTCTAATAATGGCAAACATAAGAGACCAAGTCATGAACTAGAGAAAGAGTTGAAAATTTGTTTGTTCAAGAGGTTGTCTCTACCAAAAGAATTTTTACACAAAGTCATAACTAGAACAATGAAGGAATGAACCCATTTTCTGCCTTATGTGTATAAATAAAATAGGTCAATACAACTTATTGAACCCGGAGGGGGATGCATTTTCGCTTAATCTAGGCAAGAAAGCTTCCCTTTCGAGTGAAACGTGAAGGGATGACATGATTTTCACAAATGACACCCAAAGAAATGGTGAGTAGCAAAATGCGTACCCAAAAATAGAAAGAGCCCTCACAACGCCGTCTGAGTACCATGGATAAGCCATTGCAACAAGGGCGCCCAAGATTCCAAGCCATGGTACTAAAACAGGCAACATTGGTAGCAGGAAAAGGTTAACTGCTATGCAAGAAAATGACAAGGCTCCAAGCAAATAGAGACTCCATCCTATAACCGGATGAATGGTGTGGGGATTAAGGAAAAATGGGACTACATAGGCTGCAAGAATGGACCACATGGCTATTAGTTTGAAGCCAGTTTGTATGAAGAAGATGCTCTTTTCTTCCCTACGGTAGCATAGCTTGGACAAATTGGGACGAGCCAAACGTGCCACAGCCATTACTCCCAAGTAGAATATAGCTTGGATCCATACGATTGGCATTTCCGCGCCATACCTGTCATTACAAAGTTTAATTTAGAAATCATTCCAAAAAGATAATAAGATGAGTAACAATAAATTAATGCAATATGATAATTGTCACCGATAATATATTTTAAGTCACAATATAGCTTAATAGTGACAAAAACTAATGTCTTAGACTGTCGCTTTTAACAATTAATACCACATGTATAATGATAGTCCAATAATTAAAAAAAAAAAAAATATTGTCACTATAATTGGTAAAAAGTTTATTGTGTTACTATATATGTATCAATAGTGACAATTTAAAGTTTAAACACATTTTTTACCACTATTAATCGTGTTTAAATTGATATTGTGACCATAAATTCTTTTGTACAAATTTCATGTTATCACTTAATGTACTACCATTTTTATAATAGAATTATAAAAGAACGTCGAAGAAGGCAAGAAAACACAGTGCACGTACCCTAGAGTTTGAAGTCGTTGTTTATGCCAATCGATGCCTAAAGGGAGGACAGGCCACGACCACCAGTACCATGGTTTTAACCATGGAGCGCCCGGGAAAGTGATCACACTATTAGGTCCACATGGCACGTTCCACCGGAGCTTGAGATCTAGAGATGAAAAAAAGATAAGATACAAGAAAGTATGATCAAGATTTTAAACATAAACAAAATACTCTATGTTTTGTATGCTTACAATAGTAAGAAGCATCCATTTGATAGCCTAGAGGAAGTCTATAGTAGCCATCAAGCTTTGTGCTATTTTGAGGAGGATGAAACATTGGTTTATCAAGTAAATCAGGGAAATAGCTCCCAATAAATCCTTGGTCTGCACCATCAGGGTTACTTCTTCCTATCTCCAATTCGTGCATCATATCATTGAACACCTCCATGGATGGCTGCAATTCAAATATACTTTTAAAAATTGATTACCACCAAAGTCTTTATTTAGATTTGGGATAATAACATCAACACCCCCTAGGTTTGGTTTAATTATAAAAATACCCCTTGTGGTTTGGAACCCCTGAATGTGCAACTGAAATGAGGTGTTACTGTAATTTCTGAAATCATTCAAAATATTTTTGTAATTAAGCTAAACTTTAGGAACATTGAGGTAATTATCCCTATTAGTAACAAAGTATTTGTAATCTTATTTTACCTGCAATACAAAAAGACCAGTGTGGAAGATGCAAGGATTGATAAAGACAGCACAAAACTGCCCACATTGGAAGAGTTCGTCGGTTTTGTCTTGGAAGAGATTGTCTGCATCAAGCATGACTACTCGATCGTAATCCACAAGCTTCCATGAATAGAGTTTGTTAAGCGTTAGCTTAAATCTCCAATCAAAATTCGATTGACTTCCGTAAGGATTCTTTATGTTTTCGACTCTCATGACCTTCGCCCCGTCTTCCTCTTCCCTGGACAACAAAACATAAAATATATGAATTCATTTCCTTAAAATGTTGAATTTCTTAACATAGATTTCACAAGTCAAAGCTCCATGCAATAAAAATTCATTTCTTTTATACATTATGTACTATGTGAAGAGTAATTACCTGTCAATTTAGAATAACAATTAGGTCCCAGAAAGTGTAACAGATTGATAAATATTACAAGTAGATCCATATTAACCTAATAGCAAAGATGTGATTGTAATTTTTTAAAGGAGTAATTACCTCGGCACCTCCTGAGATTTATCATAATTACCAGAACACCCTCTGATATTTGGATAATTACCACCAGACCCTCTAAAGTTTGGATAGTTATTATCACATCCCCTGAAAATCCTAATGATAACAAGTACATTCCCTAAATAAAGCAGCGTAATTGCAATATTGTGTGTAGCTTAGGGTGTCTAATTGTAATTATGCATAAACTCAGAGGATGTAAATGTAATTATACAGTAGCTACACTGTGCACTAAAGGGTGTAATTGTAATTAGCCAAATATAAGCGCATGCTTTGATAATTATGATAAATTTCGGGGAGTGTAGGAATAATTATACTATTTTTAAATTACAGGACTGTTTCTGTAATTACATCATATTAGAGAGAATATTGTGGTAATTGTGCCTAAAAGAACATCCGATGTCATCCACATAGCTTTTGTCATCAAAAGTAATATCTCTAAACTTGTTGGCGGTCAGGAAAGTAGAGCTGGGCATTGGCCGGCAGGATAACTTAAAATATGTTCACAACTTCACAAACATAAAAATTGTAATAAAGTAAACCTGAGGTTTTGGGGAATGACTTAAACAAGAAAGATAGCTGAGATCACTTATAACACTAAAAATACTATAGAAAATAGAAGCCAAATGGAGGGCCTAAATACAACTGCACAAGTTGATGATAGAATGAGATAGATGCAAACACTTTCACACGATACTTCAGATAGGGACAAAGCACATTCAATAAGTTGTATATGATTATGAGGGCCACCTCTCTAATCAGCAAATAACACGAATAAAGCAAAAATGTTTTGGAAAAAGAAAGAAGGATGAAACATAAGATAATATTTATTCCTTAGCCAAGATAGCATATGCCTCATTGGAAAAGCATATTTCATAGTTTGTATTTTCTTGTTATTGGAGGAAGAATATTAAAAGAGGGGGATAATTATCTCAATGCCTCATAAGTTTGGCCTAATTATAAAAATATCCTTTATGGTCTAGTTAATCATAACGTATATTACACTTAGACCCCTTGCAAGAATAACAAATTCATTAAACCACTATAGGAGCATGTTATTATAACTTCTCAAATCATGAGAAGTTTTCTATAGTTAGGTCAAATTTCGAGAGTTTCATGATAGTTAGTAGTAGGGGAAAAAAAAAGGACAATAAGAAAATTG
The DNA here is from genome assembly GCA_014898755.1 of Handroanthus guayacan. Taxonomy (NCBI): domain Eukaryota; kingdom Viridiplantae; phylum Streptophyta; class Magnoliopsida; order Lamiales; family Bignoniaceae; genus Handroanthus; species Handroanthus guayacan. The sequence continues at coordinate 359,448 of JACFYI010003205.1, read as the reverse complement.
AGAAAGATGAAAAAATTGGTGATTTCTCCTCCCATGGAAAGTGGTGATAGTCAATTATGTACATGGGGCCACATGCAGTGTCCAAATACTACCTTAGTAAAGGAATCTTAATAGGTTATGTAATAATTTTTCCACCTATATAAAGTAATAATTTCTCTTGTTTATCTTTCTTTAATGAAATGTGTGGACATGTCATGAGATATCATTTGTGATAATAATAATATGAACATTATTGCACTTAAAATAGGATAGAACTTAAAAACATTTTTTGACATACACAAGATTGGTGGGTTGGGGAGTTCCCTAGAAGTATCTCACAAAAAATAAAAATAAAAAATAAAATATTAAAGGAAGTGGATCCAAATCCAATTCTTCCACCAATTTCTGGATTTGGACAGCATCCCAATTTCGTAATTGATTAAGGTGTTCTATAGTTTGGCATACCAATTTTACACTACGAAAATCAAATTTATATTATACCATCTAGATAGTAATATTAAAGTAATTATGATATTTTACTATACATGAAGCATTGATTCTATTTTCTTTTTTCATATGATATTCATAAAATACTTTTATTTTAATTTAAAATAATAATCACTCACACTCACCACACATCATAACCTACTAATTATATACTATATAGATATATATATATATAATACATATAATAATATATTTTGATTATTTTATGTACTCATATCGAATATATATGGAGCGCAAATCATGTATAATATAGCACCTATTATCCATTTGAATAATATTTCAATTGGATAGGATCTAGTGTTTCTATAGGCTTTTTAGCATAAATATCATTAACGTAATCCTAAAAGCAAAATAAATTTATTAATATTTGTGAGTAAACTAAATAACCCAAAGATTAGAATAAAAAGTCATAACAAAGAAATGGCCGGTGGACAATAGAAAGTGACAGACCAGGAATGTGCAATTAAAGCCAATTGGGATCTCCATACAAAATATATTTATTAATGATAAATCCATTTATGAAAAGTTGACTTAATCTTCCCATGTTCTTTTTCCGACCA
>JACFYI010003205.1:346668-358302 GCA_014898755.1 Handroanthus guayacan | reverse complement strand
AAAAAAAAAAAGCCTTTAGTATTCTATTATTTATTGTAAGTTTTTAATCTATTTAATAATTTTAACTTGTTTATATGATTTTTAAAGTACATGAAGATATATATAATTATAATACTGGATTGAGAGTTATTTTATGAGAGCTAGGTACATTTTATGAAGTTAAAGTTTTAATGAGGATATTTTAGGAATATTGCACAAAAACGCACTACTTAAGGTATGAGGTTTATATATAATAAAGATTACAATCAAAAAATCAAAATTCAAGGAGAAGATGATGACGACGACGACGATGATAATGATAATGATAATAATAATAGTAATTTGGGAAAAATGTATACCAAGACTTCATATTCGTACATTATCAAATAATATCTGCATTCTATTTTGATTTTTATCATTAGACAATTAATAATATTGTGTCGATAACTAAGAAAATATATCATTGTATATCTATATATTGAGTTTTTGTTCATTTCCTAATTACGAGAAATACTGAAAAAAAAATGCTTATTTTTCATCTTTTTGTGCTTTAATCAATTCTTTGAAACATTTTTTAAATCTCAATTTTTGTCTTAAATATAATTTCTTTATTATAAATCAGTGATTGACAGATTAATTTTATGTGAATTCACATTGATAATTTTACTGAAAAATATTCTAAAAAGGTACGTCTTGCATCAATGAATGAATTTAGCAAGTAAAGCAATTTTTTGTTAAGATATCGTAATCTTCTCGTTATACTATAAATTTATTAATTTTTGCCTTATATTTGGTTTTAAACATGTCACTTATTACTTAATTTGACTTTCCAGTTTCCAATTCTTGGAATTGACACGCCCCCTTCTGAGACTTATTTGAAGATTTGAAATAAGTGCATGTTATCTCCTAAAAATATTATCCTGTACTTTAATACATAATTTAGCAGTTGTCAATTCACAGTAAAGAATTTATCTTTAGGGATGAAAGATACGGTGTTTTGATTTATAAAAGACAATAAAACTATAATTACAAAGTATAAATTATAAGCCACCAACCATTTCATAGTAAAGGTGCATGATTCGAGTCTCACCGATAGCATGTGAGTGTTTGTCTACCGAATGATAATTTAGATTATTTAAATTGTATTTAGTTAAATTAATCACTTTTCTATTAAAAAAAAGAAGAAGAAGAAAAAGAAAAAGAATTTATAAATTACAAAATTGAATATAATAAATAAACTTGTTATTAATCCATTAAAAATAAATAAAATAATTTTACAAATTAAGTATATTTATCATAAAATGATTTCCCAAATAAATGGGTATTTATAGAATTGCTTAAAAATAAAGTGGAATGCGGATATCATAATTTTGAGAATATTAAAAATTGGTGTGTACGTTGTATATAGAGGATAATTACCTCTACCTCCCTAAACTTTGATCAAATTACATGGATATTTCTTGTAGTTTTGAAAGTTATAATTAGTTATTATGGTACATTCGATGTATATGAACAAATTTTCTATTAGATAAAATTAGAAATATTCATTTATGTTAAATAGTATTAATTTTCCTTAATGTTTTAAAGTTTTTTTTCTTAAACTTATCATATTGAAAGATAAATTTAGAGAGAATAAAATTGGAAATAAAAAAATTATAATTGGAGAGAAAATAAAAGAGAAAAATAAATTTTAAATAAGCTAAGTAAAAAACTATTTTACATTATCTTTAAAAACTACCTTGTAATTATCTCTTAAAAGATGGTTAATTTTGTCAATTTATTAAAAAAATTCAAAAATAACTATCTAAAGATATTATGATTTATATATAGTATAGATACTTCACGATATTACAATTAAAACACGTGAAAGTATAATAAATTGACTTAAGGATTACAAATATATCCTTTATTAAACCAAACACGTAGTGTTCTTATAATTTTTCAAATCATAGGAGATTTTTTTTGTAACTAAGTCAAATCTCAAGAATGTTGGGGTAATTATCCTTTTTACATATTAGATGAAAAACTTTTGTAGGGACAAATATGTATTGTTCCATATAATGACATAATTACATATACCACTGTCAAAAAGAATATAATAACAAAAACCTCCATAGAAGGACGCGTTTCTTAACTAAAACGTTCTTAAATGGAAGACCTTTTCAAAAAAAAAAAAATAACTCGTAACTCATAGGTTGGCAAATGTTGTGTGTGTCTTAATTACATTTACGTCAAAGATTTTGAAGTGATCCACATAACATAATGAAGTTTAAAATATATAACTTGAGGAAATGAGGTGGATTGACGTGAATCTTGAAATCTAATTGGACCACACTTGGTCAAGGGCCAAAGTCTTATAGGTTCTAATTAATCCTTGAAATTGCTTGCTTTTGACCAGGTTAATGCACATAATTGTATGTGTATTAGGCCCCAAAAATAAGAGGAAAAGAAAAACAAAAATTGGATTTTATTGCAATACTACAACTAGAGTGTGACATTTTCAATTCAATTCAATGCAAACGCGCGCTCTTATATACTTCATTAATGGGTGTTTTTTTTGTTTTTTTGTGGGGGGTCGGGGGCAATCACTATTTTATATTTAAAGATTTTACGAGTACATGTAATTTTTTATAGGTCATGAACTGGATTCAAATGATCCTCAATAAGTTTTTTAAAATAAAAAATAGAGAAATATTATTAATTTTTTCATGCTCGTTTTAAATTTTGAAGTAGAATTAGTACAAATAAAATTCCTTTCATTGCCAACTTTATTCCGAGTACAACTGGATTTTATTTTTTTCAACTTTATTAGTCATTTGCTAATTCAAAATATTAATTCTAAGGGAGTTGATTTTTACACTCTAAAAAGTGATATTCATGCTGCACTTTAATCTTGATTTTAGATAATTGAGAAAATTGTCTATTGGGATTATTTCTTGTAACCCTTGTCATTGTATTATTTTTTATATTTGATAGTAATTTATTGCTAATTGAGGAATTCGTAAGTAAGATGTTTTTCTTGTAAGTTTTAATGTTAAGCAAATTAATAGAAACTAACGCTGCAAGTTGTATTCAATAAATTTTAAAGCTACAACAAGAAAATTCATGTAAATAAGAATATATTGCCCCTTAAAATTAGATGATTTTTTTGGTTAAATTCAAAAGTTAACTTTCAAGCTTTTCTTTAAGATTAAAACTATAAATTCCTCGTTATTAGTTTAATATCAAATATCTTAATAATGTAATATGAAATTTTAATCAATTATTCAAATACCTTATTAAAATGCGCGGAAATGAAAAAGAAAAAAATGAGGTAGAATTGAAGAAAGGTTTTTGTGTTGACTAATTGAGGAAATTAATATTTAATATTTTCACCACAATTGAAAATAATATAATTAAAATGTATTTTAGTATAATCAAAGTAAACAAAAATATTTTCTTAATAGGTAGTGGATTATTTTGTCAATCGTCATAAAGTGGAGTGTAAATATCAATTGATGGAGTACAAATGCCAACTCATCACTAATTTTAATTGCTACATCTCAAGATATTTGTGCTTGGGACCAATTTTGTTCGTCAATTACTTTTCATCCAAGTTCTGATTCGAATTTCTCACAGGAAAAGCAAAAAAACAACGAATATAAGGAAGTTAATTTTTCATATAAATATGAGTGTGATAAATATATATACAATATGGCATGCATATTTTCTCTTTAATTTTCCTTTCCGTTTTCTTTATGTTAATTATATGGAACCATAATAGAAGTTTTTGATAAGCATTGTACTACCTTAAAAAACTAAAACCATTCTTTTATTACTATCTTCTTTTTCCTCTTTGCTTTGATTCATGAATTATATATTTTATAGCAATTAATAATTTTTTGATGAACTATTTTCATATTATTAGTAATATTATGTAATAAAAATATTACCAAGCAGAGTAAAGAATTAAAAAGGTCCTAAATTATTCTTTTTTGCTCCACCTTACTTTTTGTTTCAGGAAATTAGTGGTTTCCTATGCATACATATATATACACATACGTATATCTATATATATATATATATAAAGTATGACTGTATGAGTGATCATGAAACCCTTAAATACTTACCTATTGGTATATTTCAATCAATTAATGAATAATTAAACCCATTATAAAAAAATAATGACAAAATAAATTTAAAAGATAATGACAATATAGTATTTTTTTTTTTAACCTGCCATTTTTAGTCTATCTACAAAACAAAAAAAGAACTACCATTTATATAACTTGTATTCTTTTGAATTTTATTCTCTTAAATTCATTTTTGGTCTTGTTATTCTATATAATAAATTGAAGCAAAAATATTTCAAGAATTAAGAAAATTACTAATATTGACAATAAACAAATATTTTTATACTGTACAATAAAAATTTTACAAATACACATCAAGTATGCCAAAAGTGCTACAGTATATTATATACACATAGTCAACTTTAAATGGTTAAAAATTCTTTAAAAAAATGATTAAAAATTATTTAAAAAAAAAAAAAAAAGATAAGAAGATAAGAACCTTTCATAAAATAGCCGTTTCCGACTTTATACCCTCATCCATTAAAGGACAGTAAGTTGGCCTAAATAGAACCGCTATTGGAAATTTGCCAACTTCGACCCACAATGTTTTTGATAATTTTGAGAGACGTGGATCCCTATAACTAACAATGCTCAAAATAACTAAAACAACACTTGCTTAGAACTAAATCGAATATTTAGTTGCACGGCTGAATATTTTAATGATGATTCGTTCTTAACAATTATGATAATCAACAAGGTTTTTGTTCTAGTAATAATTAGACCTGCAAAAATATTCGAGTATCTAATTATCTATCCGCTTTCGTATCCAAAGAAAATGAATATTAATCAAATTTGAAAGCAAACGAATATACTCACACAGTACTCATATGGATAGATATAAGAATATTTTTATTTCTGTATCCTCATCTGCAATATCCATATTCAATATCTACATATTTAGTTTTAACGATATATATTTAATATTATATATAAATAATACAAATTAAAAGTTAACTAAAAGATGTTAACCTAATCCTGATGACACTGCGCAAGTATTAAGCCCAAGTCAAAACTGGATTATGGATAATTGTCTCTTTTATAAAGCATCAATTCCTATACAAAATCAAAAATTAGCCAGTCACATATGTGCAAGCGTTTTCCTACAATCATCACTACAAGAAAAACTAACACGAGGGACAAATAATTGTGTGATAATTATATATATATATATGTATATTCAAAATAATAGGTATTAAGTGACAATGACTTTCAATTTATCACTAATTATGTATTATAGGGGACAATAATTTCTGTGTTATTACTGTATAACTCAATAGTGACAAAAGTAGTATTTTAAATTGTGACCAACAACAATTAGTGATACATATATAGTGGTAATTTTTATTATCATTACAATTTGGTGAGTATATCTCCATTGTGACTAGGCAATAGTGATAACATAAACATATTTTTGTTAATGTTAAGTTTGTTAAAATATTATTTGTGGCAAAAATATAATTTTCACTATAATGCATATAGAATTAGTGACAATTTTCATATTGTTATTCATTTTCTTGTTATTTTTGCTTTTTTTTTCTTTTCCTTTTTTGTTTGGGTTGTGCATCCTTGTAACCCTCTCACTCTTCTCCTTTCATCGTTATCACCCATTCCCACGCCATCGCCGGTCTATTCCGTGGTTCACTTCTATGTTTTGACGCCGCCTCTCCTTTTGAAGCTGCTATTATTCCAAATTTTGATTATTAGGATTTTATGCTTTTTTTTTCCATACATACTTAAAGCAATTTAGAATATTAAATATAGATACAATGAATTTTATAAATTTATATTCTGGAAAACAAATTTTGGAGACAAAATTTGACTATCAAGATATTAAAACAGAAGCAAATAGTATCTGTATCTATTATACAACAAAGATGGACAAATATATCCAACAAATATGGATAACTATTTAATTATGTGGATATGGGTATGCATATAACGATATTCGTATCCAAATATTAGAATTGACAGGTCCAGTAAGAATTCTTTTTATAACGACTTTTTATCACTATTGAACTATAACGATATTCGTATCCAAATATTAGAATTGACAGGTCCAGTAAGAATTCTTTTTATAAAGACTTTTTATCACTATTGAGCTATTTAGTGGCCATACAAAAGTTATTATCATCTAAAACATATTATTAATGACAAAATAAAAATTATTGTCACTTAATACATATTATTAGTGATAATCTTTATATTGCCATACAATTTTTTTCACTCATGTCAGAAGTATGTTTTCTTTGTAACGATACAATCCTAGACTTAAATGATCACTATAAAAAACTAGCCATCTCTTATGAAAAAGTTCCTAGGAAATTAATTTTGTAGCTAGTGCTACAAATTAGTTACAAATTATCTATAGCAAATATTAATTTTTATAATTAATTACGATCAATTTCGTAGTTAAAGTGAGCTACAAGAGCATTTGCTATGAATTTGGCTACAAATTAACCGTAATGAAATTCATATTAGATACTCTTGCAGTTAAATTTAGCTACGAAATTAACCGTAGCTAATAGTAAAAATTAAAATTTACTATAGATAATTTGTGTTAATTTATAGTCCTAGTTACAAAATTAATTTTATAGCAATTTTGTTTTTTTTTTTTTGTAGCGAATCTCCATATTTTTTATAGTGAATATGTATAAACCACCATAATTTTTCATTTAAAAATAAAAATAAAAATAAAAGAGATAGAGGTAGAGGTAGACAGAGAGAGATGGAGATGCCTAAATATCATGTTCACTGAACAGTATTCTTCGAAAGCAGTTAGTTGATATGCAAGTGTCCCTAATTATCTCCACTTGTCATATTCGCGATAGTTTAATTTAAAATATATATATATATATATATATATTTAGCTTTAGGTAATGGTTTGCGTCTGAGACTGCTTCCTTTTAGGCTCTCCTCCTAGATTAGATTTCTAACCATTTCTAAGAAAATGATCATTTTCCACCTGCAAATTACTCGAGAATCGGACTCGGGCATTAATGCCCCATCATTGACTCACGCCACAAATTGCTCATATACTTTTATTTGGAAGACTGATTCCCTATTTCAAAATAATATTTTATATATCATTTCACATTTTAAATACATATCACGTATATTAAATATTTTTTTATAAAAATATTTAACAATAAATACAATTTACGTAACACATATTTAAAATCATAGAATAAAAGATAAAATATCATTTTTGAATTGGAGAACTCATCTCATTTATTTGGACATATTTCTTAATATTTCACTCGAAATAGACCTAGGGCAAGTTATAATGTTATAAAAATTAGTGTATATGGTTGTTTGAAGCGAAAATAATTTGAGTGGATTAAATGTAAAAAGGCACATAATTTAGAAATAAAGTGTAGTTATCCTTATATTTTTATTGAAAATATAATCTTATTTCTCGACTATTAAATGAATCATTAGAATTATTCTTTTTCTCAAATGTACCTCAAGAATCATTAGAGATCCATACGTGAACTCGTTCATTTCTTCTTATACCCATATCCTACCCTTACCCATTAAAAATATTCTAATGGATATGGGTAGGGTCTAAACCCATAACTTACCCATGGGTATAGGTAAAGTCTCTATACCCATACTCAAAGATTACTAATATATCATAACATTTTTATTAATTATTAATTAATCTAAATTTATTACTATCAAGATGAAATGTATATTAATGAATGTATGTGTAAACTTAATGCATATAAACTTAAGAATACATATTTTAATTTTTGTATGACAAATATACTAAATTTTTTAAGTTATGTATTTGCTTTATTTGAATATTTTTAGTTGCAAATTTGCATTAATTAATTATATATTTGCTTGATTTAAATATTTTTGTATTAAATTAAAACATGTTTATTTTACATTGTTTTCACATAAAAGTAATAAATTTAAACAAGTGATCAACAGATTTCATAATACAGAAGCAAATCAGCAGTAATAATTCCAGTAGAAGAGGTAATTTCTAACAAAAAATTGATTTTATTGGAAATTCTCTAGAGGGCGTGCGATGTATGGTTGGAAAGCTCAATGAGTCTAGTTTCAAACAAAAAAATCGATTCCCAAAAAGAAAGTCTCTAAAATAAGTTATGGTTTCCTTATTAGAGGATGCCAGTGAGGCAATTTAGTTAAGAATATGAATAATTGAAAAAACATGAATGATCAAGGATGCTTTCATATAGACCTGTAAAAAATATCCGAATATTCGTTCGACCGTTCGCATCCGTATTCAAAATTGGCTAATATTATCAGTATCAAAAAATAGTCGGATATATTCGTAGCTATATTCATTGTCTAAAATTTTGGATACGGATATATAATAGTATCCGCATTCAAAACATCTACATCAAAAAATTATTTGCATTTCCACAGAACTTTAGATATAATTATTTATATAAATAATATAATGTAGAGGTATTAAATTATACAAAAAAACAAAATTTAAGAATTATACGCTATATATTAAAATCTTAGACTGTGCTGGAATATTTGAAATGATTTACTCATGAACTTTAATTTTGGACATTAATATAATAAATTCAGATATATGAAGCAACAAATCTAAATACAGGATGAAGATTGAGAATAATGGATATACTAATATTTTGATATTATATCTACTTTCTAACTATTAAAACGGATATCGAATATTCGAATATCCGATCGATATTCGACGAATGCAAATGCAAATATTTATTTTTAGCATTTGATAAAAATTTAATTTGACCCACATCCAGATAATGAGAATATCAGTATTGGAATATCTAAGTTGACATACCTACTTTTGTAGACCCAATGGGTTTTGGATAAAACAAGGTAGACCCAATGGGTATTAATATGATAGAGTAGACCCAATTGATAGACCCTATGGGTCTCAATACCTATTAGGTGAGGTAGAATATAGGGTCTTATTATATGAGTATTTTAGGATATGGATATGGGTAGGGTATTTACAGGCTTATATATATTAAGCCATGTTACCAAACATGATTGAATGGACTAATTAATCAACACTAGTTCAACTCTTATCCTTTCAAATCGTGATTAGTTTCATCACATCAAACAAAGGAAGCGTGAGTGCATGACACAAGATTAACGTTTACCTATCAAATAAAAAAAAAAAAAAAAACAAATAAATAAAGTAAGCATGACGCAAGATTAATGCTTTATATACCAGATTTTTATACTAATGAGTTTTCAAAAATAAAATTGTCTATCACGTGAGGCCTACATTTGGAGGTTCTTGTCGATTGATCCCAAGCATTAGCAACCCAAGTACAGCATGTACTAAAAACAACCTAATTAATTATAAAAAAAATTATATAACTATTTTATCATATAATTAATTAAGTTTAATCAAATTGAGCTTGGACAAGGATTCCACGAAATTATTAAGATAAGTGGTTCTTAATTCTTGTGCTAGGGAGACTAGTGTCCATAAGTAAACATACAAATGAACTTACATGCTCCTTTATTCCAAGTATAATCAGTTGATGAACCTAACAAGAAAATCATAGTATAAAATATAAAATAAGTTTCTTGCTAGATTTAAGTTCATCAAAAGATGGTAATTTATGCTGATTAGAAACCTTGTTTATGAACATTATCCCTATGCTAATTATTCTTGTAATTCTCCAGTGGAAATGGATATAGATTTAGAAATTGAATTATTTTGTGAAGCATAAAGGAATATTCTCCTCTAAAACCGTAGTAATCACCAAGTGGGTGGGCATTATCTCTTCAAGCTTTCACAAGTGAAGTCAAAAGCCCATTGCTTACATCAGAACTAGTTTCAGAAACTCAGCTTATTAAATTTTTAGTCGGCATCTTGAGATTATTTTTTAATTATGATACTCTATTGGAGTCTAAAGTTTAATTAGCCATTTGAACTTATTGAAAATGATATGCTTAGGGCAGGATTAATTGCCAATAGAATGACAGAAGCTAGATAAGTACACTAATAATCTATATTGAAGGATTTGTTGATTGCAGTGGCCACCCAAAAGTAATCACATTTTCATATGTATCGAATTTATTAAATTTGGCTAAAACTCCTAAATCATATAAAGCTACTTGACTAGTGTCAGCCCTTTTTTACTCTAGGTGTGCTAGCTCAGTAGTATTCCGTGTTTGGAAGGTGTTGTGTGTCGGCTAAGTACAGCTCCTTGGTTAAGCAGCAAATGTACGGAGGGGCTATGTGCTTCATCTACTGGATTGCGGACTGTTAGGCTTGTTGAGATAAGATTGGTTGAAGGGTCATCGTAGTGAAAACTTCTAGCCATTTGAAGAGTGCGAAGTATAAGAAAGTTGATAGGTGATGTGCGCAATGGCAATGGCACTACCGAGAAAGACATGGGTGAAAACAGTGGCAATGAACATGGGCTAACCCATGTTACGCAATAATAATTACACCTGCAAAATATTCGAGTATCTAATTATGAATTATCCATCAGCTTTCGTACCTGGAAAAAAAATGAATATTAATTGTATTTGAAAGCAAATGAATGTATTTGCACAGTATCCATACAGATAGGGACGAGGATATTTTTTATTTCTGTATTCGAATCCGTAATATCAATATGCGATATCCACATATTTAGTTTCAATGACATATATATAATATTATGTATAAATAATACTAATTAAAGGTTAACTAAAAGGTGTTAATCTGATGCGAGTGACACTTTTAATCCGCTACAACACTTATTGAGCCCAATTCAAAATTGGATTATGGCAGGTGTGATTCTTTTTTCTATCAAGTATCAATTTCTTTTCAAAATCAAACTTAGCCAGTCATATAAGTACAAGTGTTTTCCTTCAATCATCATTACCAAAAAACCTAACATGAATGACAAAAAATTGTGTGACAATTATATATATATAAATATATTCACAATAATAGGTATTAAGTGATAATGACTTTTATTGTGTTACTAATTATGTATTATAGGTGACAATAATTTCTATATTATCACTGTATAGCTAGTTCAATGGTGATAAAAAATAGTATTTTAGATTGTGACCAATAACAATTAGTGATACTTATATAGTGACAATTTTTATTATCATTACAATTTAATAAGAAGATCTCTATTGTGATTAGGCAATGTAACGCCCCGAGATCCCGGAATAACAAACGGACATACAAGCACTGAATCTCGAAACGCTACTCGCAAAACGGGTTAACTAAAAACTTTAAAAACAGAAAAATCTAACAACTCATTCATAACTTAAAACCCAACAGCAGAAATTAACTAAAATGTAAATATAAAAATTTCATTAGATCAAAACTAAATACATCGAAAACTCGATGTCATTACAGTCCAATTGCTCAACCAACTAACGTAATATTATTCAAAATACAACCATCCGTACCACAGTGCACGGTTCATCTTACAAAATAGAACTAAAGATACAAACTCCAAAAGATAGGATATCTCAATTCATCAGGACTTACTTGCTTCAACCATAGTTAGCAAAATACGGGACGGAAAAATTACGGTACTTATTACGTACG
>JACFYI010003205.1:333228-343849 GCA_014898755.1 Handroanthus guayacan | reverse complement strand
GCTGTGGTCAATCTTTTCTTAAGCTCCAAGAAACTCTCCTCAAACTTTCGATCCCAATCGAAATATTGATCTTTTTGGGTCAGTCTCATAAGTGGTCCAGCCAACTTAGAAAAGTTTTGGATAAATTTTCTGTAATATCCAGCTAAATCCAGAAAATTCCTTATTTTTGTGACAGTCTCAGGTCTTTTCCAGTCATTAACCGCCTCAACCTTTTCTGGGTCTACTTTCAGTCCATTTTGAGATATTATGTGACCCAGAAATGTCACTCTCTTTAGCCAAAATTCACATTTGCTGAATTTGGCATAGAGTTTATGTTTTTTTAACGTTTGAAGAACAATTTTTAAATGTCCTTCATGTTCCTCTTCTGACTTCGAATAGACCAAGATATCATCTATGAATATCACCACGAAGCAATCGAGTTATGGACGAAGCAATCAAGTTATGGACGAAGCAATCGAGTTATGGACGAAACACTCGATGCAACAAATTCATAAATGCTGCAGGAGCATTTGTTAATCCAAATGGCATAACTACAAACTCAAAATGCCCATATCGGGAATTAAATGCAGTTTTAGATATTTCTACTTCCCGTATCTTTAATTGGTAGTACCCATATCTTAAATCCAACTTAAAATAGACAGCTGACCCTTGAAGATGATCAAACAGCTCGTCTGTATGGGGGTAAAGGATACTTATTTTTTACGGTCACTTTATTCAACTCTCTGTAATCAATACACATCCTTAGTGAGCCGTCTTCCTTCTTTACAAATAATACCGGAGCTTCCCAGGGTGAAGAGCTCAGTTGGATAAAATTCTTACCCAATAATTCTTGTAATTGTCCCTTTAACTCCTTTAATTCTACTGATGTCATTCTGTAAGGGGTCTTAGAGAATGACGTTATCCCAGGGATAGTTTCAATCACAAACTCAATCTCTCTATCAGGGGGTAACGAATTTAGCTCTTCTGGAAACACCTCAGGAAATTCATTCACCACTCTAACATCCTTTAACTCCACTTTATCCTAAGGCTTATTTATTAGGTAGGCAAGAAATCCTTGTCCCCATTTTTTGATGATTTTTCTGGCCTTTATGGCCGAAATGGTGCGTATACCATTATTTTCGACTATGCTGTAAGTACCTATCTCAACTCCGGTACCCAGCTTGACTGTTTTAGCAAAACAGTCCACTATAGCTTGATGCTGATAAAGCCAGTCCATTCCGAAAATGAGGTCATAGTCTTGAATTGGCAATTCTATAAGATCTGCACTAAAGTTCTCGTTCTCTATGACCACAGGACATCTAGGGTATTTTACTCTAGTCTCATAACAACCACCTACGGGGGTATATACTTCATAAGATGTTTTCATAAGTTTAGGGTTTAAGTCCAATTTCTTAGCACAAATATTTGAAATGAAAGAGTGTGTAGCACCAAGATCAAACAAAGCTTTACAAATAAAATTCTGAATTAAAATTTTACCTTTCACAACCTGCGTGGGGTCTACTCCTTCTTCCCCAATTAAGGAGTAAGCTCTCGCCTTAACTTGGGGACGCCCAACAGCATTCTTCTGTTGTTGACCCTGAGCCCCCAAATTTCCACTCTTATTGTTCTTCAGGCAGTCCTTAATAGTATGCTGGCCACTTCCGTAGATGTAACATCTTCGCAATTTTTTCCAGCATTGATCTTCTGTGTGTGATGTACCTCCGCAAAAGTTACAATTTATTTTTCCTATGGTGGCTGGGCCCTTGCCCTTATTTTTCTGTGCAGATGTGTTTCCTATTTTGGGCTTCTTGCCGAAACAGTCCTTCTTTCCCTTGTCCTGGTCGGGCTTACTTGACCACTTTTCTTTTTTTCTGTCGGTGATCCTTTGGAGCTCCTGGAATTCTGCCTTCAATTCTAGAGCCAGCTCTACTGCTCCATCATAGTCCTGAGGCCGACCAATGGCTAAAGATCGTCTCAACTCAGGCTTGAGACCTCCTACAAACTTGGTCTCTCTCTTTTTCTAGTAGCTATATCTTGAGGCATCTCTTCAATTGGATCCATTTAAATATGAAATTCATAAGAAGAATCTCAACATTAGTTCTTGGGTCATTGGAATGGAAAATGAAAATCATAAGGGTGTATGTAGACTTATGTTATCAATTTCTAAGTCTGCAAGTTGAAGGAGTTCTCATGAAGGTTTTGTACTCGTGCACGGATGGATAAATTGCACAGTGGTCATATATTCAAAACTCATTCGAGGATATACATAAAAAATTCATCATTTTCATTGATCATTCATGGGAGGTATATAATTCAAAAGATATGGTTATTAGCTATCGACAAAAGCAAAAGGAAGATGGCTTCATAACCATAGCCTAGGAGGATCTTACATAGATATCTATCCTATACAAAAAGTTCTAGCTAAGCTATGCTAGAATTATAGCTTACCAAATACTTACATATCCTCATATCCAAAATACACTTACTTATCTTATCCTATACCACTTGAAGAAAATAAACAAGGAAAGGAAAGAAAAGAAAAGAAAATCCACATCAAGCTCCTACATCAATTGCAATACCCTAGATTTTCTTAATTTGAAATTTACAAATCGTCAATTTTATAAGTCAAAACGATCTCAAGAAAATGAGAAACGTTGTAATTTCAAATATACGTATCACATGTTGCCAAATATTTCTCTCTCGATTGGGCTTTGATTTTTTCAACATTTCCAGCCCAATTTAAAGCCCATTTGAGCCCAATACATGACCCAAACTTGGTCTAATTAATTTTCAGCCATATATATATATGTATATATACTAGACAATTTAAAAGAATAGATATATGTGTATATATATGCATATATATATATATATGAAATTTGATTTTAGGCATGGACAACCATCTCTCTAGATAGAAAACCATGGTGTTTGGTGAAGAACCATGCTCCCAATATTAACTAGTTAACCACTCTACAAATCCCCTTCATTATAAATAGAATATGGATTTGTATGCCACACTTTGCATACCTAAAGAAAATCTGAAAAAAAAAAACTCAACATCATTTTCACTCCCTCTCCTCTCCTTATTTCGGCAGCCACACTACACACACTTACACAATTTTTAAGTTCAAACTTTAAGGAAATCCAATGGGAAGCTAAGTGGTATACACTCTACCATTGGGTAAGTAAGGCTTGACTTATGATTCATATGATTTTGATGATGAAATATAGAGTTTGATATTAGAAACTATGACTTGGTTTAGGCATTTGATTCGGTTGATTAAACGCGAAGTATATTTGAATCGAACTTAGGACTAAGGCAAGACTTATAGAGCTCTCTTGCTTCCTTCATTTGTTATATGATCTTCTTTTTCACGCCTTGATTATTTGTATTGAACTTATGAAGATCATATTTTCTTTGGCTTGATGTTGAGCTTATGATTATTGTTGTTATCATCAATGTTCATCTTGTTATTATAAGCTCAAATTCTTGTTATGATTATCCAAAGCCTCTTGCACATCCCTTGACATCTTACCTAATCCTTGGATTGGATTTAGATTTTGGATTATGGACTAAGATATGATTTAACCAAAGAATAAAAGAAAATAGAAAAATATGGACCTGAAACATGGTTTCCGACAAAAATTCTTACTCTTCGAGAAATTCGAAACCAAAAGTTAAACCTATGATCTATAAATATTATTACACTTAAGAACATCTCCAAAATGTGTATTTGGAACAAAAATGGAAGATTTGAAATGAAAATGAAAGAAAATAAAGTAACAAATAAACTTGATAAAAATGAATTTTAGTTACTTTCCTTAATTTTTAAAAATGTCTAGGCTTAGAATTTAATAAAACATGCTTTACAAAAGTTGTAGAAAAAATTATGATGATTTTTCAGAAATTAAAAAAAAAATTACTGCGCACGGTACTGTTCACGGCGTGACAGCGCGTGAATATTACCGCGTCGCGCCCAAACCAGAAAATTTGCTCCGTTCGGCGGGAGCGTGCCCGTTTTTTAGTACTGACACGCCCAGGTCAGATTCCAAATTTTGTTTCTTGACTTCTTTTGTTATTTTAAGCCCATTTTCTATCTCATTTCAATAGTTTAAAGTTTTGTGAACGATTATTTTCTTAATCTAAATTACGATTCGAATGAGGTTTAAAATTTGACATTTGTTTCCAATTAATTTTTATCATACTTAACCTCTTTAAAAATGTCTATGATTTCAAAATGCAATCTTTCTAGTCCATAGCCAAAATTCTAAAATCGATTCATTAGCTTGAATTGATTGATTGTTTGAATTCCTGCCTGAAATGGCTACATGTTCGATATGTTCTGATATGTTCGAAATGCTCTGATACGTTCATTATGTTTTGATACATTCTGTTCATTTCCAAGCCTATATATTTGTATGTATGTTGGATAGACCGGATGGGCTCTAGAGGTAGGGTTCTGAAGGATTATGTTTGAGACTCGTGGTCGACCGTGCTGCGGCGACTGTGTCTCACATAAGTATGACTCTCCTTGAGTTTCGGCTCGGAGCTGTAAGTTTGTGATTCTCCTTAAGTTTCGGCTCGGAGCGGTATGTTTATGACTCTCCTTGAGCTTCGGCTCGGAGTTATATGTTTATGACTCTTCTTGAGCGCTTGCTCGGAGCTGTAAGTAGAGTGATAAGGAGGACAAACCCACCAAACGTTGTTTCTGCCATATGAATTTATTGACATGAATGTGATATAAGTTTAGCTGTTATCAGTTTCTGTCCATTTTGTTTGTCCTGATATGTATCTGAAATCACATTCATGTTCCTGATCATGATATACTTATTGTTGAACTCTTGTACTCTAAGCGGCTATAGTTTGAATCCTGTTCTTCATAAACCTATTAATGAATCCTATGTTCCCTGCCCCACACTATAAATTTTACTGAGTCAGTGGACTCATGATTCCATGAACAATATGTAGGTGTTTAGCTCGATTGGACCGTGGGATTGGACAGCTCCAGTTAGTATGTTAGATTGTCTAAATATGTAAATAAGAAGCTTTGTTTGGCTTGACCATTTAGAACATTTGAACTTAGTGGATCGTTCGGATCCTTGTTGATTTTTAAGAAATTATGTTTAGATCGACAATGTATTTGAAAGGTTTTCATGGCCTGTAATCATACTTCTATTGGGATCTTAGTATGAATGTAGTTTGGATTTCTATTTTTGAGTTTTAGTTCGTTTCTGATCGCGAGTAGTGTTCTGGATCTTAAGACGGAATGCCTTGGGATCCAGGGCATTACAAGTGATATCAGAGCTCTGGGTTTCTTTTGATAAGAACCCGAGCTACGCTAGAATTAGATCCTTGAGGTAAGAACTACTTTGGACTTATGTCATAGGATTGGACCTACTTAAATTATGATCCTTTGGTATAATGGCTGATGCTTAAATGTATCGGATTGCAATTGGGAGGCCTACCAATTCGTGAACCGTTATATTTGTGCATTAATCATTTTGATCCTTGATTAACAAAAATGGTACGAATAGCTCTTTGAGTTATCTAGGATTTAGGAAGCCCCGATATTAGATAGGTCCGTTATTATTGTTATAATTTTTCTAAACATTAGGTTCTCAAGCTAACTCGGGTGGTGCAAGCTGGACGAGGAACCAATGAGAGAGAATGAGACTTCCAAAAAGAAATTGGAGTTGAAAGAGTATTTGAAGGGATATGCAAGCACCCGAGGCTCCGACTCAAGGAACGGAAACATCTTATGTGCCTAACAATATTAATGGTGGTTGGCGGAGGCGAGATGACCTCCTGTATGAGTACGAGACTCCACTATCTCTTATACCAGCATGAACACCAAATGAGGACTTGGCTAAGATTTGGGAAACAATTGGCGATTTCGGACAACTACAATGTTGGAAGGACTTGAGAACCCCAAAGATTAAGAGAATGGCGTAGGTGATAATGGTGTTGTTGGCGATATTGTTGGTAATGGCGGCAATGGAGTTGGTGATAATGGTAAAAGAAATGGGAAAAAGAGGTAATGAAGAATCGGGAACGATTCCGAAGAGAATTTTAACCATAGGTTGAATGATTAAGAAAGCAAACGGATGATAAGTACTTACGTAACCAATTCTAGCTTGATAAGCTTTGGACTTTAGTAATGCCATTTTCTTTGCTTTCATAAATGACCCAATAACCATACACTTGACTACGATAATTTATGCTTCCAAACAATGGGATGATGGATTCTTATAAGTGCCTTTTGACTTGAATCTTGAGCTATGGCATTATATGCCCCAACCATCCCTATGTTCTCGTTGTGCCTGCAAGAGAACAATGAATTTCTGCTAATTCCCTTGATACGGATTTCAGATTGATATGGCCTCGAGTGGAAATAATATGCAAAACGAGCCTACCAGAAGGAGCGAAAGACTTAGGCGGGTGCCAATTGAGGAATTTCAGGCACCTAACACGTCTAATAATATAGATAATACGTTACCTCGGCGAGAAGCACGCAACCCATCACTCCCTACACGTCAAGATCGTCGACGATGAACATACCCTAGGAATGAGCCGGTGGCCGATCAACCTTTCACACTCTGGCGACAGGTGTTGAATCGAGGCCAACAACAAGGCAACCAAGAGCATAGATAAGAAAATGAATCAGATGATAAAATGTTGACTCAATTTCTAAGACTCAATCGGCCCAGATTTAATGGTGAACCTGATGACCACAAGGCGGAGTATTGGTTAGATGAGGTAGAAAAACCTTTAAAAGTACTGAACTATACCGACGCCCAAAAGGTAAAATATGCCACATATCTATTCGAGGGTGCTGCTTGTAAATGGTGGTCCATTGTGGAAAGAAGGTAGGAAAGGAATGGAGTTGAAGAGACTTGGGAGGAATTCCGAAGAAAATTCCTAAAGAAGTATATCTCTCAAGTGGTAAGGAATTTAAGAGAGAAGGAATTCATGAGACCAATCCAGGGGTCGATGACAGTGGTGAAGTATGAGACTGAATTTAATTAACTCATACAGTATGCCCCTCATGTACTGGCGGATGAGGAAAGACACCGAAAGAAATTTATTGAGAGTCTCAAGCCAGATTTAAGGAAAGCTTTGGCCCATAGGTCGGCCTTATGATTACGACAGCGCTGTGGGATTGGCGATGGAACTTGAAGTGGAATTTCAAGAAATTTGAAAAGTCGATGACAAGAAAAAAGGAAAGCGGTTGGGTCAACCTGACCAAGACAAAGAGGAGAAAGGTTTCATTGGCAAGAAACCTAAAAATGAAATGGAGAAATTGTCCGCTGATAAGGGTAAAGCCCTAATGATCACTGAAAAAGAAAATTGTGGGCTCTGTGGGGGTACTACACATACCGAGGATAAGTGTTGGAGAAAGTTAAGAAAATATTTCGGTTATGAAAGTGACCAACACTCCCTCAAAGATTGTCCATGAAACCGTCAAGGTGTGAGTGCTAGGACGCAAAATCAACCACAACAGGGTGCAGTTGGACGTCCTCCAGTTAAGGCTCGAGCTTATGCCTTAATTGGAGATGAGGGAACAGATCCCACTCAAAGCTGATTAAGGTAAGGCTTTCATTCAGAATTCATGTACAAGATTTTAATTGATGCTAGTGCCGCACGATCACATACCCCGATTGATCGCGCTAAGAATTTTGATCCATTCTTCGAAAGTATGATGGTCTCTTATAAGATTCGGCCACCTATAGAAGGATGCTTTTAGACTTCTATAGGGAATGTACATGGCCCTGTGAACATAGGAAATTCTGTCCGCGTCTTAGATTTTAAAAAAAAAAATTTGGGAACAGTAGGATCTTCAAAATAGGTCCTTCAAGAAAATAAGAAGATAGCAAGTGGTGACTTAAGAACGCAAGTATAGTATGGAAAGATAACCCCAATTACTCGGGTAGAGAAATGAGTCTAGGGACCAGATTCTTTTAAGAGGGGAGGGGGGAGAATGTAATACCCCGAATTTTCTTAATTTGAAATTTACAAATCGTCAATTTTATAAGTCAAAACGATCTCAAGAAAACAAGAAACGTTGTAATTTCAAAGATACGAATCACATGTTATTATGAGCTCAAATTCTTATTATGATTATCCAAAGCCTCTTGCACATCCCTTGACATCTTATCTAAGCCTTGGATTAGATTTAGATTTTGGATTATGGACTAAGATAATGATTTAACCAAAGAATAAAAGAAAATGGAAAAATATGGACTTAAAACATGGTTTCCGACAAAAATTCTTACTCTTCGAGAAATCCGAAACCAAAAGTTAAACCTATGATCTATAAATATTATTACGCTTAATAACATCTCCAAAATATGTATTTGGAACAAAAATGGAAGATTTGAAACGAAAATGAAAGAAAATGAAGTAACAAATAAACTTGATAAAAATGAATTTTAGTTACTTTTCTTAATTTTTGAAAATGTCTAGGCTTAGAGTTTAATAGAACATGCTTTACAAAAGTTGTAGAAAAAATTATGATGATTTTTCAGAAATTAAAAAAAAATTACTGCGCACGGTACTGTTCACAGCGCGACCGCGTGTGAATAGTACCGCGGTCACGCCCAAACCAGAAAATTTGCTTCGTTCAGAGGGAGCGCACCCGTTTTTGAGCGCTGACGCACTTAGGTCAGATTCCAAATTTCGTTTCTTGACTTCTTTTGTTATTTTAAGCCCATTTTCTATCTTCAATGGTTTAAAGTTTTCTGAACGATTATTTCCTTAATCTAAATTACGATTCGAATGAGGTTTAAAATTTGACATTTGTTTCTAATTAATTTTTATCATACTTAATCTCTCTAAAAATGTCTATGATTTCAGAATGCAATCTCTCTAGTCTATAGCCAAAATTCCAAAACCGATTCATTAAGTTAAATTGATTGATCGTTTGAATTCCTGCCCGAAATGGCTATATGTTTGATATGTTCTGATATGTTCGAAATGTTCTAATACGTTCATTATGTTCTGATACATTCTGTTCATTTCCAAGCCTATATATTTGTATGTATGTTGGATAGACCGAATGGGCCCTGGAGGTAGGGTTCTGAAGGATTATGTTTGAGACTCGTGGTCGACTGTGCTACGGCGACTGTGTCTCACATATGTATGACTCTCCTAAAGCTTCAGCTCAGAGTTGTAAGTTTATGACTCTCCTTGAGCTTCGGCTCGGAGCTGTATGTTTATGACTCTTCTTGATATTCGGCTCGAAGTTGTATGTTTATGACTCTCCTTGAGCGTTTGCTCGGAGCTGTAAGTGGAGTGATAAGAAGGACAAACCCACCAAACGTTGTTTCTGGCATATGAATTTATTGACATTAACATGATATAAGTTTAACTGTTATCAGTTTCTGTCCATTCTATTTGTCCTGATATGTATCTGAAATCACATTCATGTTCCTGATCATGATATACTTATTGTTGAACTCTTGTACTCCAAGCGACTATAGTTTGAATCCCGTTCTTCATAAACCTATCAATGAATCCTGTATTCCCTGCCCCACACCATAAGTTTTACTGGGTCAGTGGACTCATGATTCCATGAACAATATGTAGGTGTTTAGCTCGATTGGACCGTGGGATTGGACAACTCCAGTTAGTATGCTAGATTGTCTGAATATGTAAATAAGAAGCTTTGTTTGGCTTCACCGTTTAGAACATTTGAACTTAGTGGATCGTTTGGATCCTTGTTAATTTGCAAGAAATTATGTTTAGATCGGCAATGTATTTGAAAGATTTTCATGGCCTGTAATCATACTTCTATTGGGATCTTAGTATGAATGTAGTTTGGATTTCTATTTTTGAGTTTTATTTCGTTTCTGATCGCGAGTAGCGTTCTGGATCTTGAAACGGAATGCCTCGGGATCCGGGACATTACATCAACTGTCCTCTCAACATGGCCATGCACCCGGTGGGCAATGAGTAACCTCATTCGGCTCCACCTCCGGGTCTTCTCTGGGCTTATTTTCATTTCCATTAGTCATCCCAACACCCGCACCTTCTTCTCCATTGCCGTGACCTCCCATACCCCAATCACTATCATAGTCTTCATGTAATGCTCTGGATTTCAGGGACATTTTGTCCCGAGATCCGAAGTGCTACTCACGGACGGATAATCATTCCAAAATCATTAGAAACTTAATGCATCAATATCATTCAAGCGAAATCTCATAAAAACCCGTCAAACGATCCAAACTAATTTCCAAAATGTATAGTTACATATCAAACTGTCCATGAATTACACTTGAGCCATCTAACTTATCAATACAATCCCATGCTCTATACATTACACAAGTCCAAAACATGATGTTGATCCAAAATACAAATCTAAATCCAGAAGTTCCAAAACGATAGGTTAAACTAAAATACAATAGAGTTTACAAATCCAACAAGCTATACAATTTATCGAGCTCCAATCAAATCATTCAATCATTTACGGTTCAAGAACCTACATGTTAATGGGGTCATGAGTCTACTGACCCAGTAAAACTTATAGTATAGGACTGGAGTACAAGATTCAAAATGAATATATCAAGAACGAAAATCATGAATGTGACATTATATAGTATTTCAGAACAATAGAATGGGCAAAATAAACGGATATCATAAATC
>JACFYI010003205.1:308918-325762 GCA_014898755.1 Handroanthus guayacan | reverse complement strand
AGAGAGAGAGAGAGTGTATGTGTGTGCACATGCATGTGTGACTGAGGAACTCACCCCAGTCTTCAGTGACTATGCCATTCTGATGCAATTCTTTAGCCACACATACGTTGCTAATGTACGCCCTCGCAAAATCAGGCCCAATTCCCTATTAAAGTGGAATAACATCAAGTACAAACTTTGTAGATCGTTATCCGCCTTTCGTAAAGTAAGTGAAAATTTAAATTTAGAAGAATGAATGCAAGGGCATAGTTAAAATATCCGGTCTCACAAAAATTATTTTGTCTTACTTGTCAAAAAAATGAGAAAGAAAATAAAAATGATTGAACGTTAGGGAGCACTGCATCTATTAAAAATACTTTAGGCTTTATTCCTACTATTTCATTAGGTAGGTTGATGCACTGATTCAGATCAAGCGTCCCAAGAGCTAGTCGATCTTCTCCATTTTGTGAAAACTACAAAAAATGACAAAGAAAAGTTAAACAATGCTTTATTAAACAAATGAGAATCAGGTCAGAGTGAAGGACTCTTCCTCAACAATTTTGACGATTTCCTGCTAATTCAATATTATGTGTTTAACTAAATGCCACAATTCAATATAAGACATGAAATACTTATAAGACTAAACTTTGATATAAGATGGAAGTAAACAATTAAGAATCTCTGGTATGTTGGTAAGAGAAGAAAATATGTTTACTTTGCAAGAAGCACATAATTCATCGAAGATAGGTAACCTTAATAAAATTAGCAGTGTAGCATTGATGCAAGAAACTCTTCTAAACTGCTTCCTTTTTCTTGCTACACATTCTTTTATTGCTTTGAATTCACGTTTAGCTAAGTATCTTTTATGATCCTAATAGAACTTGACAAACAGGAAATTACATTAGACTTATACCAGAGAGGTTTCAAACTTTGAATTTATTTCCAGAATTAAGCAAATTATTGCAACCTTTTACCAGAACAAGAATATCAACAGAACAATAGTATAATAGAAATGCGCATTTTATAGGAAGATTCAAACTGACCATAAAAGTTGCAATAAAACACCCTATGACCAAGGGAAAATACGATGAAACTAACATCAGTCATTATTCTTTCCCAAATGTACAATTCCTTATGTCAAATTCTTCAAATAATTATACTGCAAATCACATATTATTGGGTCTGCATAATCCAGGCCTGCAAACAAAATAACGATAATAAGAATATCTTGAAAGCTAAATATAACGTATGGCAGCCCAATAAATTTCACAACACAATATCTTTACCCTCTAGATGCAAAACAATCATCAAAGAATTCTAAAATAATATAACAAAGTACTTACAGCAACAATCAACAAATCTCAATAATAATTTAAAAAGAAGTTGATTACCAAAAGAATAATCCTTGCCACCAATAAATTTATTACTACAGTTCAAAAACTGAATCAAATGATGTTTCTGTGTAGCTTTTGGTTAAAACTTTTGGACCTTGCATTCAAAAGCTTTTACATGTAGCAAACAAATAAGATTTAGATATTTATAATAAAACAACTTAAACAAACTCGTAAATGAAAATGTCTCATGCACAATAAGAGCTTTTGAAGATGCAGTGAATGTAAATCTGATAAAAAGTATATTTAAAAGATAAAATATTAATTATTTGAAAATAACAAAATAACAGTGTGACAACCCGAAATTTTTCCTAATCTAATTTTAAAGTGAAAAAATTTATCTAATTAAATTCTTAGACAAATATTTCCCTAATATAATTTTTGAACTCTCAATTTCCAATCGATAGACGTTGTAAAACGTTTTTGTGAAAAAACCCTAATCGGTAACCGATTTCTCACCGATTTGAGATTTTTCTCACAATTAAAAATATTTTATTATTTCCAAGAGATTTGTTTTACTTCCAAAAATTATTGTATACATTATTTTGGTTCAAGAAATGATTTTTAGTCCAAATTATATCCAAGAGTTTAGTCCAAAACTTAATTTGTTATACCATATGTCACACATTAAATTATAATAGAAATAAAAATCAAATATATACATATATATACACACATGGCCGCCCCACATACACATTATAAGCAAATATATTTACATTTTATATGTGAGGATTAATTTTGAACCAAGTTACTTTCATTCTGAAGACTAAAAAAGCTAGAGAACATAACCACTTGACACATTTCATGAAATTTGGAAATGAAAAATGAACCTTAATTTCATTTCCACAAAAATTGAATTTGAATTTGCAAGAAATTTAGGAATAACAATTAAGTCCCAAACTTCTTCTATAAGATTGGAATGAAAATGCAAGACAAACAACATTTCTTCTCTTCCTTATCCTTCTCTCGAATGTGCACCTCTGCACTCTGCAACTCCTTCAATTTTCAATGCTTTGAAACCCATGTTCCTCTCATCAAATCGGCCTAAATATTATACCGTTAGAAACTTTGTCGAGTATAGATAACTATATAATCAAAAATTACTTGAAAATATGGAGGGAAGCATTTGAAAAGGCGGTTAGAAGACAAGGTGTCATGGCTGCTATGAACAGGGCAATAACAAAGAAGGACATTTGAGTGATTAGTGACGAAGATCCAACCGTTGGATCATCAATCGGAACCCATCATTAGAAAGATCATCAAGTTAAGGTAATTGTAGAGGTAAATATCATTGTTAAACTCCTAGGAACTTTAAGATAAGATGATTGAAATTATGATTGCCGAATTTTGGTATTTAATAGGTGGTGTAACTTGGAGACTTAGGAAATTTGGAAATCCCTTTGGATAGAAGCTAAGGACCAAAGGTAAGGATCATAGCTATTCCCTCTCTTGAGCACTTGCTATGGATTTGAACTTATGTTGGTTTATTTCACTTCTTGAATCGATTGAATCGTGTTGTTGAAATTTCATTTAAATTCCTTGTTTTGGGACACTTATTTCTATTGAACCCTTAGCTCGATTCTATGCTATTGTACTCTTGATCATATTGGGAGTTTGATGGAGTAAAAATCATGGACAAAACAAGATTTAAACAACTTGATAGTTTAAAAATACCAAAATTGGTATTTTTGCCAAAATTTCTTCAAAACTTGAAAATTAAAAATCTCATTAATGACTAGAACAAACAAATGCTAATTTCTTCATTTTTCTAGGTCTGATATGTTAGGAATTTTATACCAAAAAAAAAAAAAACTTCCTCAGTTACTGTTCACCAAGCGCAAGCGCCCCCGTTTTTGCGTACGGACGCGCCAGGGACAGCGACCTTGGATGCTTTCCGCACATCCGCGCCTACTTTGGTGCGTGGTGGCGCCTAATCCAGAACGTTTTTAAGCTTAATTTTGATCTGTTTTGCCATTTTTCGTCCATTTTTCACTCCGTTAAGTTCTTCTAATTCCGAATATATTTTCTATGTGTCCCGAAATTCAGTTCGAATCGATTGCTAATGTCCGAATCTTGTTTGAACTTTGAATATTCCAACTCGATTCATTGTTTGAACCTATCGATCATTTGAATTCCTGCCTCGATAGGATTATATGCTTAAATATGTTCCATTCACTTTAAACAAGTCCGAGATTCATTTCGAAATCGCTTGTTAAATTATTGGCTATATAAACTCTTGCCCGATATGGCTAAATGTTTGAATATGCTCTGTTTGTTTTGAAATTCGTGCCCAAATAGGGCTATATGTTTAAAAATGCCATGTTCGTTCTAAACCTATAAGTATGTTCGATAAGTTGAGCCCTGGGAATTCTCAGAGGGATTTGATTGGGCGATATTGGGTCGCAATCGAAACCCTTGGGGATTCCTGTATGTTGGGTAATTCTGAGGGAGCCTGGAGGTAGGTTTCCGAGGGATTACTCTTAGGCTCGTGGTCGACCGCGCCGCAGCGGCTGTGCCTATTAATATCCTCATGAGTAACTACTCAGAGGTGATTTTATATCCTCTTGAATAACTATTCAGAGGTGGTTTGGAGGAATAAGGAGATATGTATGTTATATGTTGAAGTTATAAGGATGACAGATCCACCAAATAATTACTTCGGCCTTATATATTTTGACATGAATGTGATCAAGTTTATAAGTTATCCATTTGTATTGTTCATTCTAAATGATTCACTATCCGTTTCCATTGTTCGTTTCGAATGAATCTATTTTGATATCACATTCATGGTTCGTTCTTGGTACGACTTTTATTCAAACCTTGTACTCTTTCTTTTATTTATGCTTTCGTCGAGCTATTCGTTTACATCGCTTGTGAGAAAATTGCAATCGTGGGCTTGTTCGATTTCATTGTTAAGCTTATTACCTCTTTGCTTTTTTATTGGATTCCTCGTTCTTTGCTATTCCATAGCTATGCTTCTTACTAAGTCAGTGGACTTATTCAAATATATTACTATGTGTAGGTGAATAAGCATGTGAAGCTTCGTGTTAGAATATGGCTTCTCTTATTGGAATTATGTATGTAAGCATGTATCTGTATTTGATTAAGGCTTCGATTTATGTTTTGTTAGAATGCATAGGTCGTCGGCTTGTAATAGCTAGGATTTTTGGATGTAATATTTTGGTTTACTTAGTATCCATTTGAACTACAAGTACGTTGGCTTGTAATTTGGACTTAGTAATGGAATTTGAAAATTTTCAGTTCGTATTTTGGATCATAAGTTATGAATTTAGCATGATGAATTTTCTGTTTATGATTTTAGTTAAGTTCATCTGTGAGTAGCACTCCGGATTTCGGGGCGGAATGCACCGAAATTCTGGGGCGTTACAAATAGAAACATTTGCTATAACAAAACAATATGAATAATGAAAAAAGGAAGGCAAAAACATTTATTGCAGTATAAAAATCAAAACTTAGAAAAATATGCTCATACAACCCACAAATTACCGTTTCATCTACAGGACACAATGATTGACATCACTCGGGGCTTCCTATTGACTGTCGAGTAATAGTTTTTGATTCCACCATCACGCTCCATGTTTGTATATTTGGAGTAACATCTCTTTTCTGCATTTAAATTTTGTAGAAAAGGCTTCAAAATAATTGTTTCTAGCATGAAAAATAAACACAATTATAGAAATATTGTCATCATGGTTTTATGAAATTGAAGATGAACAATCATAAAAGCTACCAAACATCTACAAATAATTTACAAATCTTCTCACATAAAGTGAAGATTTACTGGTAATTAAAGCAGTAGAATGAAACTACTTGGTATTTTTTGACTATGACTGTATGTACATATGTAATAGCGCAAAGAAGAGCAATAAGCACTGCATTTGAAAGACGAAAAAAAAAGGACAAAACATAGACATATGAAAACATGTGAAAACATTTAGCAATGACTGAAGGGCATTTAACAAATCAGCATACAACATAATAATTTAAAAACGTAAATCCAATGACTTTATATGAAGTGAGAGAGTCTCATTATAAATTCACACTACCCACACTGAATAACAAATTTAGAAATCATAAAATAAACATTCGAACTAATGGACAAGAACATTCTATCAATAAGTATAATATCAAAACATACAAGCACATAAACACTAGCATTTTATGAAGCATCAGAACATAAATGAGTTGTAAAATAAGGAAAATAACTAAAATCATACTGAATAATCACAAAACCAAAATAAAACAAGCTACAACCCAACTTTCTACATGCAAGAGCCCTCTTGCCAGCTTAATCAATATCTGAAAATAAAATTAATAGTTAGAAAAATTTAACATTTTGACACACAAACTATAGTAAATGTGAAATTGTCATAATGAGTTCCAGAATAAGAAATATAACTAAAATCATACCGAACAATCACAAAACCACAACAAAGCAGGGTAGAACCCAACTTTCAATATGCAAAAGCCTTCTTGGCCCCTTAATCAATATTTGAAAATAAAATTAATAGTTAGAAAAACTTAATATTTTGACACACAAACTATAGTAAATGTGAAATTATCATAATATATTATAAAATTTAGTAAGCAAACAATATATGAACCTCTATTGATCACATCATTAATTTCTCTATAAACAATATTTTTTGTAAATTGGTGTGCTTTCCCTCCATCTAAAATTGGTTGAATAAGAATATTCACAGAAGCGGCTTTCTTTGCTCGAGAAAGTGCCACATAAAGCTGTTCGTGAGAGAACACTGGTTGAGGTAAGTATATTCCAACACAATCCAAACTTTGTCCTTGGGCTTTATTAATAGTCATAGCAAAACATGGCTTTGTGGGAAATTGAAATCGCTTGAAAGAAATTGGACATTTCTCTTTATCACTACATTCTAAGGGAATTCGAGGAATGAAAACAGATTTTCCCTTATGATTCCCCGTTGCTATCTCAGCTTGTATGAAATTTTGGCCAAACTTTCGACAAATTAGTCTAGTACCATTACAAAGGCCTCCAACTGGGTTTAGGTTCCACAACAGTATAACAGGGTTGTTCTTTTTTAGGATAAGCTTATGCGGAGGCAAGCTACTTGAAATGACACAACTGAAAAAATCTTTGTATTGCACTCGATCATGTGGATTTGAAGCTTTATTGAAACGTATGTACTCTTTTGGCATTCCTGGCAGTTTTTCAATGAGCATATTATTGATTGGTATCATCCAATCATTTTTTGGTGTTAAAATTGCTCCATTTATCAAATCATAGGCATCATATGAAAAAGAATCAATAGAAGGATATACATGATTAATTAAATGCTGCATAGATGTATCATAATCTATAAAAGGCAAAAGAATATTATTTGGTATTAAAATATTATCTTCAAAAATAAAAGGTACAGTACCATCACCAACTGTAAGAAAAAATGAAGTAAATAATGAATCATCCTTTGATCTTATATTTTCTGTCAATTTTATTTTTGTAAGATATGGCTATAAATTTGAGGATACAAAACTTGCACCAATCATGTCAGACTTTGTAACATGAGGCACTATAGGCAAAATTTGCCGAAAATCACCTCAAAAAACAACTTTTCCACCGAATAGCTTAGTTTTTTCATCAGTGATATCTTTTAACAATCTATCAAATGCTTCTATAATCTTACGATTTGCCATTGAAACCTCATCCCAAATGATTAATTTTGCAATAAGTATCATCTTTGCTAAACTTGATTGTTTACTAATTTTTACATCACTATTGTTTTCAGTATCTATAGGCAATTTAAATCTAGAGTGTGCAGTTCAACCACCAGGCAAAAGAGAAGCTGCAGTGCCCGAAGTTGCAAGTGCCAAAGCAATATGACCTTTCGACCTAACATATGCAAGTAAAGCTCTATACAAAAATATTTTCCCCGTTCCCCTAGGTCCATCAACAAAAAATCCTCCTCCTAGATTATTATTGACCTTATTAATAATAGAAATAAACACTGATCTTTGCTTCTTATTCAATTTTCCTATGCTAAGCAAATCATCAGTTGAAATGGCAATATTTTTCTCATATGTTAGATCTCTTGCAAACTTCTCTTCTTCTGTTAGTTGATGAAACTGCGATGTTAATGCATAATCATGTATTGACTTGCTCATACACATAAGAAATTCATCTATACTTTGCAATGTCCTATTCTATATGTGACACTCCAAGAATTCCCCTAAAATGAAATTTTTGAAACATCAATTTTTCAAAAATTCATTTGATTTAAAATCACAAGCATCGTTTTGAAATCAAAATATGTTTCGTGCATCCAAACAATTTTCCAGTAACCAAGTTTCGTTTTCTCGTCATGTTCTGACTCAAACAAGCCATGATTTGTATTTAAACAAGCCCAAAACTTAGCCAAAACATATAGCCACTTTTGTTGACTATTTGGACACCAAATTGAAACTCAAAATAAAAGAAAAAGTGAAAGGAAATTTGAACCAAAGGGCCAGCCACAGCAGCAGATTTCAGCAACAAGATGGATGGATTTTCCATCCATCCATCCATCCTAGGTAGTCAAGTAGCCACCTATCTACCACCTCTATGTACTAGATATTGTTTTGGAGGGTTTAAGCTTTTGGATTCTTTCATTTTGGCCCCAAGTTTCTCCTAAAAATAAGCTCATTTGGTTCACAAAGAATTCTGCAGAAAAACTCAAGTCTCAAACACATTTTTACACTTAAACTCACTTTCATTCTCTTCTCTTTTAAAGCCGGTTGCACTAAGGGATCATTGGGGGTGAACACTCAACCTAGACACTTGGTAAGTGGCCTTAAGCTTGTGATTTAAGGATGGTTAAGTGATATGAATGATAGTGCTTGACATGAACATATGTATATGGTTATATGTGTTGGTTATCAGCTTGGATTGATCATATTTTCAGATTTAAGCTCT
This sequence comes from Handroanthus guayacan, assembly GCA_014898755.1. NCBI lineage: Eukaryota > Viridiplantae > Streptophyta > Magnoliopsida > Lamiales > Bignoniaceae > Handroanthus > Handroanthus guayacan. The sequence continues at coordinate 317,446 of JACFYI010003205.1, read as the reverse complement.
TAGAGATAAGACTTATGGCTTTCCTCATCTTCTTATGAGCATATGTTCTTCATTTTTTCCTTGACCGAATGGTTATGATATCGTGTTGTTGAATCTCTTGCTCCATTGATACGTATTTGCCATGAGCTTATGTTGTTGCTTTGTTGTTCATGCTTTAACAAGCTCTACCTCTTGAATATGTAAATCCAAAGCTTAATGAACTCTCTTGACTCCTATTCCGATGCTTTGGATTGAGTTTTGAATGATGGACCATGGATTAAGAGGAGAAACGAACTAAGAAATTGATTGAAAGCGGGTGATATGGACAAAATCGTACATTTTGACGTTGAAATGATCTCTCGAAAAATTTCAAAACCAAAACTTGAAACGATATTTTATAAATGTTTTTACGTATTTAAAAACCTCAAAAATATATTTTTGGATCAAAAATTCAAAGAAAATCAAAAAATGAAAAATCAAATTTCAAATTCGAGAGTGAGCGCCCAAGCGCGCATATAGGTGCCCAAGCGCAGAAATTACTGTTTATCGGTGCCCAAGCGCCCATATGGGCACCCCAGTGTCTAGCCTCGGCCAAAAGTTTATGTTTTGGGTGCTGAAGCACCCGTTTCCACACCCAAGCGCCCAGTTTCGATTCCAACTTGATTTTTCTTACTTCCAAACCCTATTTTATGTCCCGTAAAGTCTATATCCGATTCTCTTAACGTGAAATGAGTTTTGAAATGTAAACTCTCTAGTCCATAGTTGAATTCTGAAATGATCGATTGATACGTTTGGCCTATTCTGAATTGTTTAATCGAAATTGATGGCCGATAAATTTTTTTACCCAAATGGCCTTATTAAATGATCGAATGTTCAGTTTGTTTCAAGCCTATATGCACGTAAATATGTTGGATAGACTAGATGGGCCCTAGAGGTAGGGTCCTGAAGGATTACGTATGAGACTCATGGTCGACCGTACTACGGCGGCTGTGTCTCATATACGTATGACTCTCCTTGAGCTTCGGCTCGGAGCTGTAAGTTTATGACTCTCCTTGAGCTTCAACTCGAAGTTGTAGGTTATGACTCTCCTTGAGCTTCGGCTCGGAATTGTATGTTTTGATTCTTCTTGAGCTTCGACTCGGAGTTGTACATTTATGACTCTCCTTGAGCTTCGGCTCGGAGTTGTATGTTTTGACTCTCCTTGAGCTTCTGCTCGAAGTTGTATGTCTCTGACTCTCCTTGAGCTTCTGCTCGGAGTTGTATGTTCCTGACTCTCCTTGAGCGCTTGCTCGGAGTGGTAAAGGGAGTGATAAGGGTGACAGACCCACCAAACGTTTGAATTAGCTTTATATGCTTTATTGACATGAATGTGACATATGATTTATGATATCCATTCATTCTATTCGTTCTATTGTTCTGAAATATTATATGAGGTCACATTCATGCTTTTCGTTCTTGATATGTTCATTGTTGAATATTGTACTCCAATCCCTTGCTATAAGTTTTACTGGGTCAGTGGACTCATGACCCCATTTAACATGTAGATTCTTGAGCTTTGAACCGTAAGCAATTGAATGAATGATTGGAGCTCGATAGATTGTATTGTTTGGTTGGGATTGTAAACCTTATTGTATTTTGGCTTAGTCTATCGCTTTTAGACTAGTTTGGTATTTGGATCAAATCATGTTTTGGACTTATGAAATGTATAGAATATGGGATTGTATTGATAAGTTAGATTGCTCTATGAAATTTTGGACAGTTTGATATGTAATTATACATTTTGGGAATTAGTCTAGATCGTTTGATGGATTTTATGAATTAGGTTGAATGATTTTGATGTATTAAGTTTCTCTTTGGCTTTGGAACAATTATCCGTCCGTGAGTAGCACTCCGGAATTCGTGGTGAAAATGCACCGTTTTTCGAGGCGTTACACTATACATATTCTTTTGCAATTGTTACATTTCTTGAAAAATCATCAGATAGAACATCAAAAAATTTTGTGTAGAGTTGCTTAGGATCAGGAGTTGAATAGTGGACCAGCAAAATTGCAAAAAGCTTTCGTAGTGTAGAAGGCATTTGAAATCGAGCAGCTTCTTCAAGACATTGTTTTGCATATATATCTAATTCAAGTAAACCTCGATGTAATGCAGCATCTCAAAAAGTTGTGCACATTTGATTGCTAACACATAATAGATGCTCATATGATGTTGGACCTCTTATATTTGATAAAAGCACTTTAACAAAGTAGCGTTCGCCTTCAAAGGGATCAACTATAGCAACTCTTCCCAAAACAACTTACCTCTTACGTGATTTCCATTTTCGATACTTTTGTTCCCACACAAAATACTCTGGAAACTCTCTATAGAAAAGATTTAATTGTTTTGCAACTGGATCAGTGGCATTCATTAAGAAGAACTCAGTTAGCATAGTTTTCCCAATAAGTGGATTTCTGAGAACTTCATTAAGAGGCTTCTTTCTCCCAAAACAAACATACTGTTGATTTGGTAAATGTATGGGCAAAATTATGATTGGCAGATGCATTTCAGTAATGTGAAAAGCAAAAATTCGCCAATAAGCTTCAACGGATGATATCCATCGTCCACTTTGAAACTCCTTTATTTCGTCAATATTATTAACAAAAGATTCCCCTACTATATTATAATTAATTCTATCATGACCTTTATATACATATTTATAAAGATATTTAACAAGCTTGAAATCAGAACATGCTTCAACATTGATGTGACAATTAAATTTTGCTAATAAATAAGGATAATATGGAACCATAAACCTGTTATCTAAGTACGCATTTTGCACAAGCACTTTCCTCCCATCATTTCGCCTCCTATAGTTAGGATACGTGTATCTCCCATGAGCAGTTATATTGCAAAAATCCTTAGGATATCTGTTTTTGCATACTCCATCTCTCATGCAAACATTTTTTTGGTTAAGTATCCCACATGGACCATGCATCATATGAGAAACGACATAAGAGTGTAGCATAGAATTAGCATCATATCGTAATTCTGCACTTATAATTTTGTCGTACAATGCAGGAGAAGTTAGCTTGTATTCTCGTTTCAAATAATAATCCAATGAGTATGTGGCAAATCACATTTTTAATATTCAACAAAATACACGTATGCTGCAATCTCACCAAAAAGTTTTCTTTTTTAATTACCTCATCTTTGGATTCTTCTAGCTTTGCCTTAAATACTCGTGCAACCAAATCTGGTCTGTCATGTGATTCTTCCATTGGAAGCAAATGATCTTTTATTTCTTTCCGATTTAGATTGCAAGTCATTGTTATGAATAAGTCCGGATTTCCATACTTTTGTACCAATGCCATTGCATTAATATATCTTTTCATCATATCCCTCAGCCCTCCTATGAAAGAAGATGGCAATACAATTCGCTGGCCTATTTGAGTAGGATCAGTCAAACCATCTGCACCAAGTGCATCAACAATGCCTTGCAAACTTTCTGTTCTTGCATCAAACTATTGTTGCTCCATTCTATAATAATCCAAATGGTGAGTTTCTATCTTTATATAAGAATCTATACTAAATTGTTGCCCTAATCTGCCCATGTGAATTATGCAATTTAATACGCCATCTCGAATTTGACTTCTATGCGAAGTGTACTCCCGGCACGAGACGTTGGTTTTCTTCTTCTTATTTTGAACATAAACCGCAATAGCATATTTGTTAAAAGTATTTAGTTGATTAATATGATATATTATTTATTTATTGCATAATAATATTTGACATGTTCTCGAAATTTATATTAATATATTCCAATGTTAAAAGGCATACTCTCATTTTCGATTTGCAGAATATCAGTGGCTAATAACCCTAAAGCTGGAGCCACAGTAAACTAGTCTGTACAGGTAGACCGCGTACTCCTAGATTGACCATTTCTCTCTATCCCAGCATGCCACCCCGGTTCACCATGTGGGAACAAAAGTGGGTATTGTAGAGGATCATAGCAGCCATAATGGTAGAAAATTGCATGAGGACAACAATTTGACCCATAAACTATAATATCTCTATTCATATCCTTAGGATCATCAGTCGTCTCATTCCAAATTGCTGCTACCTGTTGTTCATTTGGAAGATTATGAGTCTTTTGATTAACTTGAGGAATTGCACGCAAAACAATCTTACAATTTTCCAAATTTTCCCAAGATCGCAGCCGCTTGAAGATTCTAAAGTAAGGATTATTTACAAGAGCTTTTAGAAGCAAATCCAAAATGTCGTGCTCTAAATCATACTTGTTAAGACATTCTACATATATATCATCAGCTGTATCTAAGAAAAAAAGCTGAAATCGTCTTGGAAGCTCCAACGAACAATTAAACGCTTCTAATTTGTGTGTCACTTGGCCATTAACTTTTAGAGTGTAAATGCCTTGATTGCTCAAACAATAATGTGGATCCGTTTTCATTCCAATGGAAGTTAAAGCTAAATTGTTATTATAAGTTTGAGCTCTTCGATGAAATCGAATGCCAATGCTTGACATATCAGTAGTAAAGGGATGTAGTAAGATTGGATTTGAAGCAATAGGCGAAAGTGACACTTCACCATTAGCACAACAAAATGATGGAGGCTCATGAAAAAATTTATAAGCTTGACAAAATTGACACCGTGGAGCTCTTGGCAATTCCCATGGAGTCACTCCAACATCCATTAACCGAGAAAAATGGTTAATTAATCGATTTCTAGCAGAACGACAATCTTGGCTTCTATTTGCCAAGTTTGGGAAATTATCTGTAAGAATAAAATATTACTGAACAACAATCATAATCTATATTTATTAATATAGTGTTTAAGGAAAATAACATTTATGAAAAGTATAAAAGTTACTATAGTATTAATACCATGATTATAATTATCCAGAATCTCTATATTATCGACTGGACTTCCATCTACAGGATTCTTTGAAGATGTGGGAATAAACACTTCCTCAATAGTCATAAATATGTCTGCCTCATGATTGATGGACACCGATTCGGATGTTTGTTGGAACTCAGACCTTATTTGGGTAACACGCTGACCACATCGTTGCCTACGACGTTCAAGCAATCTGGCCTTATCCTCAGGTGGCATATTTCTATAGGACTCCCTATCTTTTTCTTTGCGCTTTCTTTTTCTTCCTTGGAGTTCATCCATTTGGCAAATGAATAATACTTTAAAGAACAGAAAAAACAAATTAATTTGTGAAAATATTCCTAACACATTAATATCATTGCAATCATCATATTGAAAAACACAATAACGTGCAACTCATCCACAGAGAAATACAACCTAACATAAATGAATATACAAGAATTATTATTGAATCCTAAAAAGAAACAGGAAACATAGAAACTCAATAAACTAATATAAAGCACACTTATTGACCCAAGCAAATCGAAATATTCCTGCCATAATTAAAAAATAATTGTGATAATAGCACTGATGAACAAAAATTAAGTTGCTGCGAAAGCAATTTGACCTGCAAATTTGTAGTTGCACCGCTAGATTAACTTCCATCGATAATAATAGCCCTAGAACTCCAAACAAAAAGCAAATTAGTATCAACATGAGATACGTTGCTAAAACAAATAGAAATAGACAGACAATTATACTCTAGCAAGAACTAATGGAATATGTCTGAAACTCCAGTAATAGTAAAAAATATCTAAACTTCATATATAAAAATAACATGTTGATATTGTATCTAAAATAAGAAGTAACATTATAATACGTTAAAATGACAATTTTAAACTTAATATAATTATTTCTTTTAGAAAAGGAAATATGAAACACTTTCTCACATGTTATCGACAAGTATACCTTTCATTAGGATTTTTATGTGAAATTAGAACCAATTCTATCTACCTTCTCTGAGAAAATTAACAAAAGTTTCCTTCGGCATGTCACTTTTGAGAATTTCTGACTCATATGAGATCTAAATCGTTTCTCAAATTTTGTGTTCTTAGCTTTTGTTTTTCTATACAAAATGTCCCTTAATATATTAATCTACCTTGATAATTACCCATGACATAATAAAAAATCATTAACTTACTAATTTATTTGGTTATATTAAATTACGGGTATCTTTATATTAAATATGTTAATCACATTCTAATAATTAAATACAAACAAATCAAGTCAGTATTATGTTTATATATATATATATATACACACACACACATATGAAATATATATTAATTATTTCAAACACATATATCGAGTGGCAATAAACGCTAATATTTATAAAGTGTAAAAGTTAAAGATAGTTATGTTTGTGGTATGTTTTCATATGTTAAGTTGAATTTAATAACAATTGCAATACAACAAAAAATCAATAGTTAACTAATTTATCTGTTTATATTAAATAATGTTTATATTTATATTGAATATATTGATCATACTATAATTATTAAATGTACGCATAATAAGTCTACATTATATTTTAATGTATATAAAATTTATTTTAATTATTTTATGTATATGCATTAATTGTGCAATGGATACCAATATATATATATATAAAGTATGACATATTTAAGCAATTATTTTAATAATATATTTTCAAATGTTATGTCTAAAATATCCTTCATAATTAGCTCATTCTTCAAACCATCCATAACCCATCAAAATTCATGATATATTATTTCATTTATCTATATTTTAATATTTATATTAATAATATTCTAAATAGTACACACAAGCAAGCCTGCATTATATAATAATACATATTTTTGCATATCCATCCAGCGTATCTCTTGCTAATATGTATAATGATAGTGTGAGTTTGTGCGTGTAGCTATATACTATATATAATGCATGATTCTCTTATATAATTATTTAAGTATGTTTCTTAGTGAGATGACAATACTATACCTATTTGAACACATTGCTGCACAAGTTTTCCAAATTTATAACTTTTGATATGCAATATTTGCATACTTATTTTGCTACAATATATTCATAAGCAAAGTCCTAAATCAACTCCATTCAGTGTAATGCTATGAAGAAAACTCCACAAGCCTATACAAAGAATCTCGTAGGATGATGTACATTTCTCCTTTTGACCAGAAAATCAGTCACTATTATACAAAATCACTCAACAGGCAACAAATATGAATGGAAAGGCATAGATATAGACGATGGCTTTAACTATGAAGTATTATGCAGTCTATATCAAGATGAAACTGGTTCCTTTTTCTTTGGAGGTGAGAGGCTTTCAAGGTTTAGATCTCCAATGCCTTTAGGGGGACCTATACTTCAGCTAGGTCTGTTATGCAATTCGATCGCGTCTTTTATTTTTTGAAACTGCAGTAACAAAAGGTTGCTTTTGTCAATGAGGGTGTCAAAGGGTCATAAACGTCTAGATAGTAGATTAGCTTTGTGATATAGAATGTGTAATTTTTCTCCAACTTCAATTCTACATTACATTTGTTAATGTTGCTTTTTAACACTTCTTGTCAGGAACTTCTCTTGTTTTCCTTTCACCTTTAACACTTCTAGGTGTTGTTAGGTGCACAAGTGACCGATGCATTACCTTTCCTAAAATGAACTATCTTTATCTAATGCGAAAGCATTGTATTATTTTTAATTAATCTACAAAATACACAAGTTATTATTTGTTTGAAATAGCCATATTCTATATTTATTTATACATTTAGTTTATCCCCCATTCATTTCATTATTTGAATAAATGACCCTTTACGTATGGTAGGTAAATGTCATCAATTGAATAATTATGTAACAAAAAAAAAAATCAATTTGGAAATAGGTAAAATCAAATAAAATAAAAGTCATAGCTATGTAGGGACTTATTTCCCACATCGGTATTATATAGTATTGCATAGCTATTTTTGAGAAGATTTTTTTCTCCTTTTAACCAATCATTATTCTCCATTTGATGTCTATAATCTTTGTTCATTTTCTTATACAACATTATGAATTGGAAAGAAATAAGAGAGCAGTGAAGAATCTACCTGGTACTCTCAGCTTGATATGTTAATTGCACTCATATTCCCAACAAAAAACTATTCATCCATAAATGAGCCTTCCTGAGATCACAAGAAAGCAAACCCTGTCGAAGTGGGGGGGAAAAGACTGTTAATGCCATACGTGTACAACCTAGAAATTTACCAATCATGCTAATGGCTAATATCTATTCAGTCACAAAAAATTAGCGAAGCATTCTTTCTTTTTTCAATCGCCAGGAAAGAAAATAACACAGAGGGAATAATGCTGTATGCACATCTTCAATTGATTGGGCTTAATTACACAAAAATCCTACGACAAATTATAATACTAACAACGATAATAGGTTCATCGATCCCAACTCACAATTCCTCAACCGAATGAAATAAATTTCATAGCCCTTGCTTCCCTAGCTCCATAACTCAGTTACGGCAAACAACGAAAAAGGAAATGCAGCTAGAAATTCAATCCAAGACAATAAATTTACAGTATAATATCTTACAAGAAAATCATAATTTGCATAAAACCCAAATCAGAAGCCCTAATAGATAAGAAGTCTTTCACCT
>JACFYI010003205.1:276798-300620 GCA_014898755.1 Handroanthus guayacan | reverse complement strand
ATGTAAGACTTATGGAGCCTCGCCTTCCTTTCATATGCTTATATGCTTCCCCATAACTTGTTCTTTTTTCCATGTTCAGCTAATTGAATTTATGATCATGTTGGTTATTGTTATTTGAGCTTGGTAACTATGATCGATTTGTTCTTGATTATTATGAGCTCAAACCATTGAAATCGAGATCCAACCTCATGAACATCTTTGACGTCCTATCTAAGCTTTGGATTAGATTTAGATTTTGGACTATGGACTATGGACTAAGATGATGATTTAACCAAAGAACGAAAGAAGATGGAAAAATATGGACTTGAAAACATGGTTTCCGACAAAAAATTCTTACTCTACGAGAAATCCAAAACCAAAAGTTAAACCTATGATCTATAAATATTATTACCTTTAAGAACATCTCCAAAATGTGCATTTGGAACAAAAATGGAAGATTCGAAACAAAAATAAAAGAAAATGAAGTAACCAATAAACTTGATAAAAATGAATTTTAGTTACTTTCCTTAATTTTAAAAATGTCTAGGCTTAGAATTTAATATAACATGCTTTACAAAAGTTGTAGGAAAAAATATGGAGAATTCCCAGAAATTAAAAAAAATGTTCACGGCACTGTTCACCGCGCGACCGCGCGTGAATAGTGCCTCGGACGCGCCCACGGCAGTGGTTTCATCTATTCGGGAGCATCTGCGCCCATTTTTTAGTGCGGTCGCACCCAAGACAGTCCCTAAAATTTGTGATTTTGTAGTTTATGCTATTTTAAACCCGTTTTTCACCTCATTTCATCGATTTAAATATTTTCAAATGATTATTTTCTTAACCCTATACCCAAATCGAATGAGTTTTAAATTTAATATTTATTTCCAAATGATTATTTTTTTAACCTAAGATATGATTCAAATAAATTTTGAATTTGACATTTGTTTCCAATTGATTTTTTACCATACTTAACCTCTCTAAAAATGTCTATGATTTCAACATGCAATCTCTCTAGTCCATAGCCAAAATTCCAAAACCGGTCCGTTAGGTTGAATTGATGGATCGTTTGAATTCCTGCCCGAAATGGCTATATGTTCGATATGTTCTGATATGTTCGATAGGTTTTGATACGTTCATTATGTTCCGATACATTCCGTTTACCTCCAAGCCTATATGTTTGCATATATATTGATTAGACCAGATGGGCCCTAGAGGTAGGGTCCTGAAGGATTATGTCTGAGACTCTGGTCGACCGTACTGCAGCGGCTGTGTCTCACATACGTATGACTCTCCTTGAGCTTCGGCTCGAAGCTGTATGTTTCTGACTCTCTTTGAGCTTCAGCTCGGAGCTGTAAGTTTATGACTCTCCTTGAGCGTTTGCTCGGAGCTGTAAGTGCAGTGATAAGGATGACAGACCCACCAAACAATTGATTCAGCCTTATAAGTTTTATTGACATGAATGTGACATATGATTTATGATATCCATTTATTCTGTTTGTTCTATTGTCCTGAATTGTTATATGAGGTCACATTTATGATTTCCGTTCTTGATATACTTATTGTTGAACTCTTGTACTCTATGTGTCTATAGTTTGAATCCCATTCTTCATAACCTATTGTTGAATCCTATATTCCATACCCCATGCCATAAGTTTTACTAGTCAGTGGACTCATTATTCCATAAATATCACATAGGTTCTTAGACCGTGGATTTAATGACTGAAGCCCCATGTTAGTGCATGACGTTCCTTTTGGGATTTATGTATATAAGCTTGTATCTTTGTATGTTGAATATTTAGATTTATGACTTATTAAGGATGTATAGATTGTTAGCTTGTAATAGTTAGGATATCCGAATGTAAATTTTGGTTTAGTTGGTTCCTATTTGAACTAAAGATACGTTGGGCTTGTAATTTGGATCCTGTAATGTGTTTAGGAAATTTCTAGCTTGTAATTTTGGAAAACTAAGTTATGAAATTGTGTTTTGAAATTTTTGTTTACGGTTTTAGTTAGTTTCTGATCGAGAGTAGCACTCTGGAATTCGGGGCAGAATGCTCCGGAATCCAGAGCTCTGGGTTTCTTTGGGAAAGGACCCGAGCTGTGCTGGAATTAGATCCTTGGGATAAGAACTTCTTTGGACTTATATCATAGGCTTGGACTAAATTAAGTAATGATTATTTGGTATGATGGATAATGCTTAAATGTATCGGATTACAATTGGGAGACCTACCAAAATGTGAACCGCTATATTTATGCATTAATCATTTGATTTTAGAAAAATTAAGATAGGCGTATGTGATGCCGAATTGTGTTGGGTTAAGTATTAACCATGGGAAGAGATGGATAAAAGAACGGAGCTTTTGTATATCGTTGATCATAGGATTCAGGAAATCTTGGTGTCAAGATAGATTCATTATTATATCTATGATTTTACTAGCCATTTGAGAATATTGATAATGTCGCAGTTATGATGAACCAGGAAAAACAGAAAACGACTAAAATGAAGGAGTTGGAGTATAGTCTCAATCATGGGATAGTTAATGAAGTGAATTAATGGAACTTTTAACACGGAATTAGATGAAAAAGATAAGGCGCTAGCTTGGATTGAGGGACAACTAGCAGAAAGGGACGAAATAAGATTGAACAATGCTAAGAATGTTGGGAATGTTGTTGGAATAAGTACCGAATATGAAAACAAAGGGACCAAAGATCCTAATTAAGTTAAGATTGATTAGAAGTTGAAATGTTAAACATATCTACATATGTCTATGTTAGGGAATTAGACGCATAAGTACTTGTGAGTGGCAAACTCAAGTATACCAAATTTTGTGGAGTCGAATGGCGATTATGATGATGGAAACTGCGTGTGATATAGTAGTGATTATGTAACCATTTCCTTTCCTCATTTTATAAGGTAAATTAGTAACCAGGCTTTTTGCTGATTAGTGAGGAATATCTTGAACTTAACGAACATGGGATTTTAGTGTTGCTAATCTTGAGCCTTGATGGTATGTTTTTTGGCGAGATAATTATGAATCTCTGAGATAATAGAACATTGGATTAACATCAAGAAACCTCACGGACCAATGTCTGATAAATATGGTGACAAGAATAGAAACCGCTACGAACAAACCCCCTAGGAAACATGATAGGCCAAAATGACTTCTATCTGAGGAAATATGGGCACCAGAAAACTCAAGAAATATAGAGAGTGCTTTACCCAGGAAAGGCCAAGTAAGAGAACTTCCCCGATGAGAAATAGGTTGCAATCACTTGTAAACTAATAACGATAGTCGGTTAACCTAGAATGTGCTGGCAAGAAAAGTTTAAAGGATCAATCGTTAACTAGGTTTTTGAGATTTAAACCGACCAAGTTCAAGAATGAGCTTGATAATATGGAAGTAGAAGCGTGATTCGGGAATAGATCCCACTCAAAGCTGATGGACGTAAAGCTTAATTCAGAATTTATGTACAAGATTTTAATTGATGCCAATGCCACACGGTCACATATCCCAATTGATCGCGCTAAGAATTTTGACCCATCCTTCGAAAGTATGATGGTCTCTTATAAGATTCGCCTACCTATAGAAGGATGCCTTTAGACTTCTATAAGGAATGTACGTGGCCCTGTGAACATAGGAAATTCTGTTCGCGTCTTAAATTTTCAAGTTCAAAAAAATTTGAAAACCGTAGGATATTCAAAATAGGTCCTTCAAGAAAATAAGAAGATAGCAAGTGGTGACTTAAGAACGTAAGTATGGTATGGAAAGATAACCCTAATTACTCGGGTAGAGAAATGAATCTAGGGACCAGATTCTTTTAAGAGGGGAAGAAAGTAATACCCTGGATTTTCTTAATTTGAAATTTACAAATCGTCAATTTTATAAATCAAAACGATTTCAAGAAAACGATAAATGTTTTAATTTAAAAATCACGTGTCACATGTCCCAAATATTTTGTCTCGTTTCGGCCTCGATTTCTACTATGATTTCAACCCAATTAGACTCTAATTAAACCCCATAATGGCCCAAATACTATCCATAACTTTAGCCCACATATATATACGTGTATACACTAAACATTCCAAAGGAATAGATATATACATATATCATATATATACACCTACAAATCAAATTTTTGGGACTTGAAATGGTATGGGCAACCATTCCCTTTTGGTGAAAACCATGGTGGTGGGCATGCTACAATGATGGGCTAGCTAACCACTACATTAGCTCTCTCTCTATAAATGGAGCTTGAGTCTTGGAAGCCACTCTTTACACTTCCCTAAATCTGAAACTAAACCCATATCACTCCCTCTCCTCTCTTTAATTTTCGGCACACACACATACACTTTTTAGCTCAAGTTTTAAAGGAAATCTAAGGGAAAAATCCAAAGGTATAACACTCTACCATTGGTAAGTCAAGCTTGATTCTTGTTCATATGATTTTGATGATGAAATATAGAGTTTGATATTAGTATTTACAACTTGGTTTAGGCATTGATGCGGAGTAAACTCGAAACTTGGAACTCCTAGCATTTGTCAAGATAAGCTTAGAAGCTAATCATGTAAGACTTATGGAGCCTCGCCTTCCTTTCATATGCTTATATGCTTCCCCATGACTTGTTCTTTTTGCCATGTTCAGCTAATTGAATTCATGATCATGTTGGTTATTATTATTTGAGCTTGATAACTATGATCGATTTGTTCTTGATTATTATGAGCTCAAACTATTGATATCGTGATCCAAACCTCATGAACATCTTTGACGTCCTATCTAAGCTTTGGATTAGATTTAGATTTTGGACTATGGACTATGGACTATGGATTAAGATGATGATTTAACCAAAGAACGAAAGAAGATGGAAAAATATGAACTTGAAAACATGGTTTCCAACAAAAATTCTTACTCTACGAGAAATCCAAAACCAAAAGTTAAACCTATGATCTATAAATATTATTACCTTTAAGAACATCTCCAAAATGTGCATTTGGAACAAAAATGGAAGATTTAAAATGAAAATGAAAGAAAATGAAGTAACCAATAAACTTGATAAAAATAAATTTTAGTTACTTTCCTTAATTTTAAAAATGTCTAGGCTTAGAATTTAATATAACATGCTTTACAAAAGTTGTAGAGAAAAATATGGAGAATTTCCAAAAATTAAAAAAAATATTCACGACACAGTTCACTGCGCGACCGCGCGTGAATAGTGTCGTGAACGAGCCCACGGCAGTGGTTTCGCCCATTCGAGCACGTCTGCGCTCATTTTTTAGCGTGGTCACGCCCGAGACAGTCCCTAAAATTTGTGATTTTGTAGTTTATGCTATTTTAAACCCGTTTTTCACCTCATTTCATCGATTTAAATATTTTCAAACGATTATTTTCTTAACCCTATACCCAAATCGAATGAGTTTTAAATTTAATGTTTATTTTCAAATGATTATTTTTTTAACCTATGATATGATTCAAATGAGTTTTGAATTTGACATTTGTTTCCAATTGATTTTTTACCATACTTAACCTCTCTAAAAATATCTATGATTTCAACATGCAATCCCTCTAGTCCATAGCCAAAATTTCAAAACTGATCCGTTAAGTTGAATTGATTGATCGTTTGAATTCCTGCCCGAAATGGCTATATGTTCGATAGGTTCTGATACATTCGTTATTTTCTGATACGTTCCGTTTACCTCCAAACCTATATGTTTGCATATATGTTGATTAGACCGGATGGGCCCTGGAGGTAGGGTCCTGAAGGATTACGTCTGAGACTCGTGATCGACCGTGCTGCGGCGGCTGCGTCTCACATATGTATGACTCTCCTTGAGCTTCGGCTCGGAGCTGTAAGTTTATGACTTTTCTTGAGCTTCGGCTCGGAGTTGTCTGTTTATGACTCTCCTTGAGCTTCGGCTCAAAGTTGTATGTTTCTGACTCTCCTTGAGCTTCGTATGTTTCTGACTCTCCTTAAACTTCGACTCGGAGCTGTAAGTTTATGACTCTCCTTGAACTTCGGCTCGAAGTTGTATGTTTCTGACTCTCCTTAAGCTTTGGCTCAGAGCTATAAGTTTACAACTCTCCTTGAGTTTTGGCTCAGAGTTGTATGTTTATGACTCTACTTGAACGTTTGCTCGGAGCTATAAGTGGAGTGATAAGGATGACAGACCCACCAAACAATTGATTCAGCCTTATAAGTTTTATTGACATGAATGTGACATATGATTTATGATATCCATTTGTTCTGTTCGTTCTGTTGTCCTGAATTGTTATATGAGGTCACATTCATGATTTCCGTTCTTGATATGCTTATTGTTGAACTCTTGTACTCCATGCATCTATAGTTTGAATCTCGTTCTTCATAACCTATTGTTGAATCCTGTATTCCATGCCCCATGCCATAAATTTTACTGGGTCAGTGAACTCATTATTCCATAAATATCATGTAGGTTCTTAGACCGTGGATTTAATGACTGAAGCCCTGTGCTAGTACATGGCGTTCCTTTTGGGATTTATGTATATAAGCTTGTATCTTGGTATGTTGAACGTTTAGATTTATGACTTATTAAGAATGTATGATTGTTAGCTTGTAATAGTCAGGATATCCAAATATAAATTTTGGTTTACTTGGTTCCCGTTTGAACTACAGATACGTTGGGCTTGTAATTTGGATCCTGTAATGTGTTTAGGAAATTTTCAGCTTGTAATTTTGAAAAACTAAGTTATGAAATTGTGTTTTGAAATTTCTGTTTAGGGTTTTAGTTAGTTTCTGATCGAGAGTAGCACTCCAGAATTCAGGGCAGAATGCTCTGAAATCGGGGACATTACATGGAACCTATGAATTACAACACCAGTTCTTTCGCACAGAAATTGACACATTAAATACCTTGAATTAAATAAATAATGCCGAATTTCAACAATCTAATTCTGAATTTTCCAATTTTAATACTGCCTTTGTAAGAACCATGCGAAATCGGCATATTTCTACATAACCTTTACATCCTTCATTAAATAACCCTATACTTTGTATCAACTAATTTAATAGAGACACTAGAGCACATCAAAGTGTTAGAAAGATGGTAAACCCTTACAAATTGGAGAGGTGTGTGAGAATGTTGAGTGTTGGAACTAGGAATCACAGCACCCGTTCTTTAGTACCGAAATTGACACATTCAATATTTTGATTTAAATAAATAATAAAAAATTTCACCAATCTAATACCGAATTTTTCAATTTTAATACTGCGTGTGTAAGAACCATGCGAAATCGGTATATTTCGACATAGCCTTTATATCTTTCATCGAATAACATTATACTTTACATCAATTAGTTTAACAGAGATACTAGAGCACATTAAAGTATTAAAAAGATGGTAAACCCTTGCAAATTGGAGAGGTATGAGAATGTTGAGTGTTGGAACATAGGAATCACAACACCAGTTCTTTAATATCGAAATTGACACATTAAATACCTTGATTTAAATAAATAATATCGAATTTCATCAATCTAATGCGGAATTTCTCAATTTTAATACTGCCTGTGTAAAAACCATGCGAAACTGGCATATTTCGATATAGCCGTTATATCTTTCATCGAATAACTCTATACTTTGCATCTACTAATTTAAGAGAGACACTAGAGTATATCAAAGTATTAGAAAGATGGTAAACCCTTGCAAATTAGAGATGTGTGTGAGAATGTTAAGTGTCGAAACCTAGGAATCACAACACCGGTTCTTTAGTACCAAAATTAACACATTAAATACCTTGATTTAAATAAACAATATTGAATTTTATCAATCTAATACCGAATTTCTCAATTTTATTACTGCCTGTGTAAGAATCGTGCAAAATCGGCATATTTCGACATAACTTTTATATCTTTCATCAAATAACCCTACACTTTGCATCAACTAGTTTAAGAGAGACACTAAAGCACATCAAAATGTTAAAAAGATGGTAAACCCCTACAAATTGGAGATGTGTGTGAGAATGTTAAGTGTTGAAACCTAGGAAACATAGCACCAGTTCCTTAGTACCGAAATTGACACATTAAATACCTTGATTTAAATAAATAATACCAAATTTCACCAATCTAACACTGAATTTCCCAATTTTAATATTGCCTGTGTAAGAAACATGGGAAATCGCCATATTTCAACATAACCTTTACATATTTCATCGAATAACCTTATACGTTGCATCAACTAGCTTAAAAGAGACAATAGAGCACATCAAAGTGTTAGAAAGATGATAAACCCTTGCAAATTGGAGATGTGTGTGAGAATGTTAAGTATTGGAACCCAGGAAACATGAGAATGGAGCATATTTCGATTTAGACTTTGCCATTTTCATCAAGTAGCTCTCTAATTTTCACCATGAAGTGTAAGAGAGGTGTTAGAGCACATAAAAGTGTAGGAATGTATGTAGACCTTTGCCTATGCAATCAAGCAGCTTTATACTTTGCATTAGGAATATATGTAGTCCTTACTCTTGATGCTTTGCATCAACGAGTGTGATATGGACAATAGAGCACGTAAAAATGTTAGAATGTAGGAAAACCCATGCTTAGAATGTAGGAAAACCCATGCTAATTTGAGACGTGTTGAAGAATATTGAAGTGTTAGTATCTAATTTCCCAACACTAGATGTTTAGTACCAAATTATTTATTTTTAATACCGAAATTCACGAAAATAGTTCCTGATTTGTTTAATTTAATACTGACTGTCGCCATTTTTAATACTGCTTGGGTAAACCATACAAAACAAGTGTAACTCGACTTAGTCCTCGCACTTTGCATTAAGTGTTTTGATACTTTGCATCAACAAGTATAATATGGACAATAGACCACGTAAAAGTGTTAGAATGTAGGAAAACCCATGCCCATTTGAGTTGTGTAGAAGCATATTGAAGTGTTAGTACCTAATTTTCCAACACTAGATGTTTAGTACCAAATTCTCCATTTTTAATGCCAAAATTCATGAAAATAGTACCTAATTTATCTAATTTAATACCGAATATTGCCATTTTAATACTACTTGGGTAAACCATACGAAACAAGTGTAACTCGACTTAGTCCTCACACTTTGCATCAAGTATTTTGATGCTTTGGATCAACGAGTGTAATATGGACAATAGAGCATGTAAAAGTGTTAGAATGTAAGAAAACCCATGCCTATTTGAGACATGTAAAAGAATATTGAAGTATTAGTATCTAATTTCCCAACACTAGATGTTTAGTACCTAATTCTCTGTTTTTAATACCGAAATTCATGAAAATAGTACCTGATTTATCTAATTTAATACTGAATATCGCCATTTTAATACTGCTTGGGTAAACCATACGAAATAAGTGTAACTCGATTTAGTCCTCGCACTTTGCATCAACAAGTATAATATGGATAATAGAGCACGTAAAAATATTAGAATGTAGGAAAATCCATGCCCATTGAGACATGTAGAAAAATATTGAAATGTTAGTACCTAATTTCCCAACAGTAGATATTTAGTACCAAATTCTTTGTTTTTAATACTGAATTTCATGAAAATAGTACTTAATTTATCTAATTTAATACCGAATGTTGCCATTTTAATACTGCTTGGCTAAACCATACGAAACAAGTGTAACTCGACTTGTATCTCACACTTTGCATCAAGTATTTTGATGCTTTGCATCAACGAGTGTAATATGGACAATAGAGCATGTACAAGTGTTAGAATATAGGAAAACCCATGCCCATTTGAGACGTGTAGAAGAATATTGAAGTATTAGTACCTAATTTCCCAACAATAGATGTTTAGTACCAAATTCTCCATTTTTAATACCAAAATTCATGAAAATAGTACCTAATTTATCTAATTTAATACCAAATTTCGCCATTTTAATACCGCTTGGGCAAAAATCCATGCCCATTCTAACAACATACAGACTGTACCTGAATTGCCAATTTTAATTCCTCAATTTACCGAAATAGTACTGAATTTCTTCATTCATATTTGCAATCAAGATCATATAAAGTGTTTGCATTAAACTAACCCAACCAATCCTTAATCATAGCAAACGTAATAACAATAATAATGCATAAAATTAAGTATCTTCAGATTACTCCTTTATATAAACAATCCACCTTCATGCCCCAAAATGGTTGTAGCCATTTAGCCATTTTAGCACGATATCCTTCGACTATACAATTCTCCGCATATGCCCAATACTCTTTTGTGTTTTGAACGAAAGCTTCAGCTCACAAGCACGTATACACACCACAGTTCGAGCTCCCTGTTTGTTGTCGGCTAAATTGGCAATACACTTCGGGTTTTTCGGTTTTATATCCAAATGAATGAAACAGGTGTTCGAATATAAACTTAGCCTAGAAATTAATGCACAATTTAAGCTAGCATTTTTCACCCAAGGACTTTTCCAAAACACAAAAATCAAAGAAAGTGTTAAACGGATTTACGAAAACTTTGGCCGTCCCTTTACTCTGGGGGCTTCACAAATAATTCATGTTTGTGAACCTCTTCTTTACATTATCAAACACAAGGAGATACCAATGGGTCTTGCTATTTAACGGCATGATGATAAATTGATTAGAGTTCAAGACGTCTATGGTCAATTTCTCTAACATCTTACGGGTGCTGCCCATTATCGTCCCCAAAAAACTGCCAAATTCATCAACCTTCAACACATGCTTTTTATTTCTCTTTTCCAATTGGTTCAAAATCTCAAACTATAAAAATGCAATTGGTTAGTACCGTCTTTAAACAATAACACATACTAATAATACTTTAAAAAGTGTATAAAACAAGAAGACTATACCATCACAACCATGTCCATGGATCAAACACCATGATCATATTTTTTGCGATACGACGGGCTACGTATGATCCTCATGTAGCAATCAACTAGATCAGATCTCAGCTGATCACCAAACAGTGGAGCGCACAACACTTCGCCTATACAAACAAATCAACATCCTTCTACACGATTATACTACATGCATAATATGACAACAAATTACCTCAAATCAAGTGACCGTTATCACACCTAATAACAAATAATAATTATTACCTCAAATCATCCTTAGCCAGATATGTTTCAATAAATCGACGCTCTTTCTCACTAACTTCCGCATAACCTTTAAAATTCGGACGTCGTCGATATGATTCCAATAATGAAGCAGTAGATACAATAGCTGTTTCCTCCTGCAAAAAAATAAAATAGAAATATAGTATTAAAATAAAAGAATTCAGTATCAAAATCAAAGAATCCAGTATTAAAATCAAATAATCCAATATTAAAATTAAATATTGCAGTACTAAAATTAACTTACATATTACCAATCATAACTTACCATCTTGTGCCGAGGACTATCTTTACGTTTGCAACCTTTTGTTTTTCTCTATGGTGTGGTGGTGCCATGTGGCGTCATGAAATCCTCGTCCTTTCTTTTCTTAGTTCTATCCTGCTGTCCTTGTACATCAACGACAATGGAAGAAATCAAATTGTCCAACAAGGCAGTGGCTTTAGGATGAGGGCTACTTATGGTATTATCTTCAAGGACAGTTTTCTTCTCCGAACTCAACACATTGCTGATCCCAACCTCCTCATTTATCGACTTATCTTCCTTCTCCTTCACACTTTTCTCTACATCCTTTTCAATATCATTTTTCTCATTTTCATTTACTCCCACTCCACAATGGTCTGCAGCCTTAGCCTCCTTCTTTTCTTCAATTTGTTTCCCTTTTTTATTTAAATTCCTTCCCACATCCTTTTCATCAAAAGTAAGGGGGTTCAAATTATCATCATAAGCATATCTCTGGTCCTCACAAACATCTGGTGTATAAAACTCATCCCATCGTACTTCAACATCCACAAGACCCCCCTCAACAAATTCATCCACACTTTTTGTGTTCTTCCTAGCTTCATACTTTGCTTTCTTCTCCAATAACGTAATTTTTTCTTTCAGCTTCCCAATCTCCATTTCCTTGTCCGACAGCTTGATCTCCAAAGTAGCAATATCAACAAAAACCTTTTCCACAGACCCCTATCCAAGTGACAACCACGGTTGATCAAAACAAACTAAATCATAACTTCAATTTTAAAACAAAAATTCGTATCAAGATTTACCTGTATTGGCGTTAACAGTCTCCGTTCCTTAGGAAAATGCTCAATTGGGAAAACCTTGCCCTGAAACACTTCATCGGCTAACATAATTATAATTGGGATCTTGTTCTCATGCCAACGAAAAAATTGTGAGAATGCTCACAATGAATGAGGTGATCCCAACAATGGTATATGCTCATAGATCCACGTCTACAAATCATAATAATAAAGGACGATCACAATCATAAGAAACGAATGCAACAAAAATTAAATTTAATAATACAATTTACTTACCATCAAGCCAATGGTGCTTCCATCAAAATATCTCTTCCCATTATCAGCTTCCAAGTGATTTTTCATCTCACCTAACATAAACTAATACGCAGCATCTCTCCAGGCATACATACCAATGCCATCTAAATCGTGGTAGAAGAAACCTAGGGGTGTTATAATTACTAATAGGGAAAAGAATACAATTAAAAACAAGCAAAACATATAATCTACAAAAATCATCCACATCCTTTTCACCATGCTTATTTGCAAATTCTAACAATTTAGTATAAATCTCCGAGCAAGTACATTATGAAATTTTCTATCAAACAAATATTTCACCGTGTTTGAATTCATCTTTAACTTTACATCAATGGGTTAACCTACTTGTTGTAGGCCCACGACTATCCCAGATTCCTCGGCAGTGAATGGGATAACAACGTCGTCACCTACAACGACAAAGGCTGTCCGCATCTGATATCTTCTAAGAATACATTGCACTCGAGCAAATGAGCCTCCAAGTTTCAGCATACCAAAGCACGATGCAAATGGAGTATTCTTTATTGCTAATCATTGATTAAATGATATTTTTCCCCTCAATTCTTCTATGGCGTTACAAAAGTACAATGGAGAACACCGAGAATATATCTACGAGTCTCCATCATCTCCGACTGTGCTAGGATTCTTTCTCCCCCTTCTAGGTTTTACTATGAATTTTGGTACTAAAAATTTAACATTTAGTACTCAAATTAAATACAAGTAGTACCAAATTTTAAGCAAATTCTCAAATTTAGCATGAAATGGATATATATATATATATAAACATAACTACACAATTCCATAATTTACCAAATTCCACATAACTACACACTTTCAAGAAATTCCACATAACTACACACTTTCAAGAAATTCCACATAACTACACACTTTCAAGAAATTCCACAATTCCTCACACGAAATTACACAATTTTTTTATAAACTAAATAATATTTTCCTCCAAATAAATCAATAATTCAATATTTCCACCAAACAAATTCATAATTCTATATTTCATGCAAATAAATCCACTATCCTAAATTTTTAGAAATATGCACAACAGAGAACACACCCAACTGCCCATTAACAGTAATTCCATCCAAATACTCTCCAAATGCACAATAACAATAAATACCCAAATCAATTCCACCAAAAATTTTCAAAATACAAAAGTAAATAACCCAAATTTCCAAAACCTAGTTTCCAAAACTCCAATTTTCAGATTTGCATAGTTCCTAATCAAAATGCCATTTCCCATCAAAGAGTAAAGCTCATAATAATGGAGAAATTGAGAAATCCAAATGGTGAAATACCTTTCCGAAGATATAAAAATGTGGGAAAGCAAACTATGGAGAGGAAAGTTGCAGAGAGCAGCGTGTTCAACGAAGAAACGAGCACCACTGGAGAAATGGGTACTACCAGAGAAACGAGCACTACCGGAGAACTTTGTTGCGACGGCCACCAGAGGAAATTTGCAGTGAATGAGAGAGTAAGGGGTTGCAGAGAACAGAAAACAAGAGAGTGAGGGGAGAGAGAGACAGGCGGGAATGGGAGTTGAAGGGGAAACGAGTTCTTTTGGTCTTTTTCTTATTAATATCTAGGGTCGTTTTGTCTTTTGGCCGTGAGTGGGGATTGAACTCCAAAAAAAAAAAGTTGGATAGGGAGTTCAGAGGGAAAAAAAACAAATGGGGACTGACAAGAAAAGTGAAAGTTGGTTTAGAGATTTAGTTGAAATTTTCTGATTATTAAATGAATCATTAGAATTATTCCTTGTTCTCAAATGTACCTCAAGATACATATAGATGTAAATAAATATATATATATATATTAAGCCACATCACTAAACATAATTGAATGACTAATTATTCAACACTAGTTCAATTCTTATCCTTTCAAATCGTTATTAGTTTCATCACATCAAATAAAGTAAGCATGACGCAACATTAATGCTTATATACCGGATTTTTAAACTAATGAGTTTTCAAAAATAAAATAGTCTATCATGTGGGGCATATATTTGGAGGTTCTTGCCGATCAATCCCAAGTATTAGCAACCCAACCAAGTTTAGCACGTACTAGAAACAACCTAATCAATTATAAAAAAATATATATATAACTATTTTTTATCATATAATTAATTAAGTTTAATCAAATTAAGCTTGGACAAGGATTCCACGAAATTATGAACATAAATGGTTCTTAGTTCTTGTGCTGGGGAGACTACTGTCCATAAGTAAACATACAAATGAACACACATTCTCCTTTATTCTGAGTATAATCAATTGATGAACCTAACAAGAAAACCATAGTATAAATTATAAAATAAGTTTCTTGCTAGATTTAAGTTCATCAAAAGATAGTAATTTATGCTTATTAGAAACCTTGTTTATGAACATTATCACTATGCTAATTATTCTTGTAATTCTCAAGTGGAAATGGACATAGATTTATAAATTGAATTATTTTGTGAAGCATAAAGGGATATTCTCCTCTATAATCGTAGTAATCATCAAGTGGATTGACACTGTCTCTTCAGGCTTTCACAGATCAAGTCAAAAGCCAATTGCTTACATTAGAAAACCTTTACTAGTTTTAGAAACTCTGGTTATTAATTTTTTAGTGGGCATCTTGAGATTATTTTTTAATTAAGAGACTCCATTGGAGTCTAAAGTTTGAAAAGCCATTTGAACTTATTTAAAATATATGATTAGGGCGAGATTAATTGCCAATACAATGACAGAAGCTAGATAAATACACTAATAATCTATATTGATGGATCTATTGGCTACAGTGACCACCCAAAGATAATCACTCAACACTGTCGAATACACTCATTTTACCATATTACATAGCCTTCTGAAGACTTCTTTGTGGTGCTAATTTTGTCCATTTCAAAGAAGTTAGTGATTTCATCCATTTCAAAGAAGTTGTTGATTTTAAGAAATTATAAGTTTCTAAATTTTGTCCATTTCAAAGAAGTCAGTGATTTTAAGAAATTATAAGTCTCTTCTCTCTCTCTCTCTCTCTCTCTCTCTCTCTGTGTGCCCCCCTTACTAGATTTGGCATGTAATAATACTCTTATAATATCACTCTTATTCAGTCAATAAAAATTTGTTTTTGCCCATTTTCATTTTATGCATTGCATTTATTAAATTTGGCTAAAACTCCTAAATCATATATAGCTACTTGACTAGTATTAGCCCATTTTCACTTCAGGTGCATTGGCTCAATAGTATATTTTGTTAGCAAGTGTTGGGTATTGGCTAAGTGCGGCACATTGGTTGAGCAAAAAATGTATAGAGAGGCTATTTGCTTCATTTGCTGAATTGAAAACAATCAACATGTTGAGATAAGATTGGTCGAAGGGTTATCACAGTGGAAACCTGTAGGCACTTGAAAGAGTGTCGAAGTATAAAAAAGCTGATAAGTGATGTGTGCAATGGTATTGGCACTATCGGGAAACACATGGGTGCAAACAGTGACAATGAATATAGGCCAACCTATTTTAGGCAGCGTTAGGTGATGACTATCGGGTGGCAATAGTGGTGCAGGCGATTGGGCAACAAACGTAGGCTGCTTGTGTTGTGTCTATGACAATGTTGTGCTAGGCAACAGGCGAGCATGCTAGGCCTTGTTGCCCTCACAAGTACTATGTAAAAGGGTTATGATGGCCGGATGGCAAATAGGACTAAGGCACAAAGAGGGCAACAACGAGTTAGTGTTGGTTGTGATCAAGCATTGTGCTTGCTGGAATGCTTATGTGGAACTTCGAGTTGGCATGTGCAGGACAAAGTGGTAGCAAAGAAGGAATTGCTTGATGGTTAAAGTTACTTATACATGTGGGGGTTAAAAGCCTAAGCAAAAGCCACACTCTAAATAAGCTTTATCCTTTATCAAATATGGTATAGTCGGTGTCATATTTTAACATGAACTCTTTTTGTAGTTGGGGATATCAACTATAACCTTTGTGTGTGAGTATAAACACGCGCTGGGTGACCTTACAACTCACAACAGGCTAGCTTTCGTACTCTAAACTAAGTAAGGGAAGACATTCGAATTTAGTGTGTAGGCCCCTTTATGAGTGACAATAAGATTACAAGGTTGGAAGATGAGCTCCCATAATTTCTCTATACCTTACTTTAATTATATTACTTGGCACATTTGCTTGTGCATAATTTGAATCTCTTTAATTTTGAGCACCTTCCAAGTGCGTGAGGGCCAAGCTACTTGATTGGTGGGCAACCTGACTTAGAGACAAGCTAACATGCGTGGAAATTTACCTACGGTATTGGGCCATATGACAATGTATCAAAGCCACACGGGGTAGTGATGACATTTGTTCCTACGGAAATAGTGTACCAGACCCACATCCGAGAGTGACAAAACTTGTTGTGTAACAACCCGAAAATTTTTCTAATTAAATCTTTAAACTCTCGATTTTAAATCGGTAAATATTTTTACAATATTTTTGAAAAAATTTTAATTAATAGATGATTTTTCACCGTTTTGATATTTTTCTCCCAATCGAAAATATTTTATTACTGTTGAAAACTTTCTTTTGCACCTGAAAATTTTCAAATACACTATTTGGCCCAAAAGAAAAATTCTAGCTGAAAAATTCAAACCAAACCATACCAAAATCCAACCCATTTTTTCACAAATTATACATATATAATATACATCACCGAAAAAAAAAAAAAGAGCAGACAAACATCCCCCCCCAACCCAATTCTCGGTCAAACACTCTTTTAATATTAGATATTTAAGTTTTATAATATACTTTAATTACAACCAAGTTTAATTGGATGAGAACAAATGACTAGCAACTTTGGGGTGTTGACACCTTGCAATGACAATTTGAAAATGCCAATTGAATCCCTATTTTCCTTATATAAAATATATGTTATCTTGCAAGATAAGAGCACACTTCTCTTGAAGGAAACTCTTGCTTTTATCACTTTGTCTTCTCTACACACACAATAGCTTCATCAACACTTCTATCCATTTTCAAGATTACTTAGGTTCAAGGCTTTAAAGTTAAATTTAAAAGAGGAAGCAAGGTTGAAACATTTGGTAAGTCCTCAAATTTTGACTAGGATTTTATGATTAGAGTTTATATAGAGGTATAACTTTTCATGGTTTTAAATTTCTCATAGGAAACTTGATCTAATTTTGGAAGAATTGCAATTAACTTGGGATTCTAGCTCAAGAGGTAAGAATTATGATTGAATCTTGATTTTCATAAGTTTTCATTTTTACCTTGAAACCTATTATATTAATTGATTTGGTGAGCCTAATGGATCACACGCTTTTCTTGATTTAGTCATGATATCAATTTAAACGGAGATTCTCCAATTGGATTAGAGAAAAATGTCCAAATTAGATTTAGACAAATAAAGAGAGATTTTGACTAAAAGTTAAAATATTTGACCAAAGTCAAAATTAGTTTTCTTGAATAGATTAATTTGACGAGTCAAATTATTCTAATTGAATTAATGATTAATTTGATCTAATTAATTTCAATAGTTGAATTAATTGATTCAAAAAGATAATTTAGATATAGAGGGAAAATAAAATAAGTATTTAAAGTTAATTAGAATCTATGTAGTACTTTAATTAATTTTTAATTAACAATGCCACATAGATTGTAACTTGGATGCTATGTAGGCTAAGATATTTTGAAGAAAAGAATTTAGATTCTTCCCTCCAAAATCACCTTGCCAACTAAGCATCTAAGTTGGCAAGGATTACACATTAAATAGCATGTGATAACCACCTCTCATACACTCCATGCAATTCAACCGTCTCCCTTTTTTAGATCAAATGTGACGCCCCCCGAAATCCCGAGGATATGCAGACCCGAGACTCGAGGTGCGATACTCGCATTCTATTCATTCTAAAACCAATACAGAAATTCAAGGCATAAACATACAACTAAACTCCAAATTTCGATACAATTATCCAAACTAAGTTCCATAATATACTATTACATGCCAAGAGTTCAAAATACATATAGCAATCTAACTTATCAATACAATCCAAGGTTCTATACATTTCATAAGTCCAAAACATGAGGTCGATCCAAATACAAAACTAAGTCCAAAAGTGATAGACTAAGCCAAAATACAATAGGGTTTACAATTCCAAACCAAGCTATACAATCTATCGTAAGATTCGTTCGATCAATCATTCATTCAAAGCTCAAGAACCTATATGTTAATTAGGGTCATAAGTCCACTGACCCAGTAAAACTTATAACATGAAAACGAGGATAAGAGTTTCAAGAAAAATGAGCATATTACTAACAATACAAGAATGTGATATAGAAAACAATTCAAGACAATCAAGATGATCAACATACATATATACATATCTGAAACATTTATTACATTCAAGTCAATAGGCTGAAACAAGCTATTTGATAGATCTATCACCCTTATATCTTCAATATAAACATTTCACCTTATCCCTCCAACTCCCGAAGGAGCTCAATCAATCAAAAAGCACAGATGACGTACGTGCTTAGGGTAGTGCTTCAGAATTCTACCTCTAGAATTCATCCGAACTAACCGACAATCAGGGATTTCGAGGTCCTAGTTGACAATCCGATATTGTCCAAGTTCGGTCCCCAAAAAACTCCCCAGGGCCCACAATCAATCAATCGTATGGCTTAAAAATGAAATAAATATTCAATAAATCAATAAGTCGGTAAGGCATAACGTTTTACAGCCAACAATATCAAATAACATTTCAAATAGGCCAAACGTATTCAATCAATCAATCGTTTAGAAAATTATACTATGGACTAGAGGGATTTTATTTTAAAACTTTGCATTACGTTGGAAAGATTGGATATGGACTTTACGTGACATAAAACAAGGTTTAAAAACAAGAAAAATCAAGTTGGAATCGAAAATGGGTGCTTGGGTGCGCAAACGAGCGCCCGAGCGCCCAAAACGTGAAAATTGGGCAAAGGTTGGGTGCTGGACCGCAGCGCCCAAGCTACTGGATTCTTGGTGATTTTTGCCGAGAGTGGGCACTGGGGCGCCCAACGTTGCGCACTCAAGCACTGACTCTCGGGTAGAAATCTGATTTTTCATCTTTCGATTTTCTTCGAACTTTTGATCCAAAAATACATTTTTGAGGTTCTTATATACATAAGACATTTACGAAATATCGTTTCAGATTTTGGTTTTGGAATTTTTCGAAAGATTGTTTTAATGTTGGAATATACGATTTTGTTCATATCCATTGTTTCCAATCAAATTTTTAGTTCGTTTCTCCTCTTAGTCCATGGTCCATTATTCAAACTCAATCCCCTATATCCGTATAAGAGTTTCGGACAATTCATTTAGCATGAGATTTGCATATTCAAGGAATTGAGCATAGAGTTGCACAGATAACAAAATAACAACATAAACTCTCATGCTCAATATATCAATAGGCATCAAGTATTCAATAGCTCAAAACATGCTCGATTATTCAACGAAAAGCTAGAAACATATGCTCATAGAGAAGAGGAGAAGCCATAAGTCTTACCTCTTGTAGCTAATCCTTGTGAATATGTGATGATCTAAACTTTATCCTCAAATATCTACAACCATATACACATTCATGTCAAGCTCTATAAAACCATAACACAAACCATTCGTACATCATACTTATAAGCTACTTACCAAGTGTCTTGGTTGAGTGTTCACCACCAAGAACCCCCTTGCTAAAATTGGTTTTGAAGAGAGGAAAAATTACAAATTTTGCAAAATGCTTTAAGTGTTAGAATGTGTTTGAGAGGATTGAAATTTCTATAGAAACTTTGAGCTTGAATGGTCTTATTTATAGATGAAGAATGGGATCAAAAGAAGAGAATCTATTAATCTAAGCCTCCCAAAATAAATATCAAAAGTTTGGTGCTAGCTAGGAGGCTTGAATGACAACGTAGGAGTGGACGGATAGATGGATATCCCATCAATTTTTGCTGCTGATGATGCTGTTACGGCTGGAAAATCTGCAGCCTCTATTTTCTTTTATTTATTTATTTATTTATTTATTAGTTTTCAAAGCTTCTTTCTTTGGTCAATTATAGTGGCTAGTGTGTGGGTTATGTTTTGGGCTTATTCCATGGGCCAACGAGGCTTGTTTTTTGGTCAAAATACGAGAAGAAATTGAAACGTAGTTGTTCGATATATTTTCGAATGCGTGAAATGTGTTTTGGATTTAAAACGACACTCGATTTTGAAATCAAATAAATTTTCAATAAATCGGCCATTCAAGAATTTTATTTTGGGATTCTCGGGATGTTACATCAAAAAAATCTGAAAATGTTTCCCTCCAAGTTTTCTCTCTTCATCTCTCGTACTCCCTCTTAGATTCATACTTAGATCAAGACTCTAACCATAGATCTTAAGTGATAATCAAAGAGGAAGAATAGATCTTTTATTAAAGGTGCAAATCTACTAGAGTTTGAAGATCAAAAGTTGATCACATACTTCATACCTCACGGCATCTTCACTTTTGGAGATTCTTCTTTGGTCATCTTGAAGTTTTGGTGGAATATTTGAAGATTCAATTGGAGAATTGGATTGGATTCATCAAGAGTTGGTGGAAAAAAGTCATTGGAGTGGATCAACCGATTGATCAAGGAAGAGCATCAAGTTTCGGTCTCTTTGGTGTTGTTTTGGCCAAGCTTGATTTGTGGCATCAAAGGTTGGTTTCCTCTTCTCTAATCTAAATTCTAGATTCATATGAGAATTTTATGAAGATTTAGGCTTTTTTTCATAGTGATGAATGATTGTTTCCGCTGCGTTTTATTTTATTTTAGCCTAATCTTCACCTTTACCATTACCATCTCAGTATTCAACTATTACTTTTTAACCACCATTGAGTAAAGTTAATAAAAGAAAAGGACGGGTTTGAACATGAAGAAACATGTTATTGAGAGTTCCATATGGTGTTCCCTTCATTTATTAAGTCCTTGTTTATGAACTATATTTCTTATTTGATAGCTTTGTACAGTGGAATACTTATCGTAAAATTATGGATATCTTGAAAAAATACAAGGGTCCATGACCAACTTGGGAGCAAGTTCCTCTAGATAGAAAGGAATTTTGTTTGTGAAAGTTGTCTAAGTTTTTTCTTTTTTGAAGCACACTACATACAATAAAAGAATAAAATGAACAATCAAATTTGCTGGTATGTTTTAGTTTGGTGTTTTATAATTGGTCAATGGCAAATTGGTTATGCTGAGTGAAGCAGTTATTTGAATTTTTTTTTCATTGTTGTGATAGAAACACTTCATGTGGTTGCTTGAATAAGAAGCTGGTATTAGATACTCGTGGGAGCAAACCCACAAAAGAAACTTCAAAAATACTATCTATCGATTTAAGCAGAAGGCAATTAGAGAAGGCGGTGTTGATGATCCTAGCGACATTAAATGGTAGTTCCGAAAAACATGAGTCAAGTTGTAGCAACTCGAAAATTCCCCTAATCCTATTTAAATTATTTCTTTTCTAATCCAAAATTTTTCTGATTATTCGGAATGATTTATTTGGTAAAGGAATTCCATTTCAAAATTTTTCTTTCAATTCAAATTTATTAAAAACACCCTATTAACTCAAAAAAAATTTATTTTGGCCCAAAGGGTTTTCATAATTATATTTTCAATTCTTTAGTTTCAAAAATTCAAGCCCTAATGCCGTTTTAATGAATTTCAATCGCTATCATCAGAAAATTATTAAACAGTGAAAATATTATAATTTAACAACCGAAAATTTTATTTCAATCAAATTCAGCCCAAAATATTATTTCAAATCCAACTAAATGAATATGTGGGCCAAGAATTAAGCCCAAATCTTTAAAACCCATTTTTTAAAGCCCAAATCCATTTTAACTAAATAAAAAGGAAAAAAAATAAAATGAAATAAACACACACACACACATAGTGTGCTCGCGCGCACACACACACAAAAGGTGAAAACAAATATCCAAACTCTTAAGGGATAATCACCATGTGATTTAAAATCAAGAGAAAATCCAACATCTTCCAACTCATCCTCCAACACTCTCATTTCTATTTTCTAAAAATTCACAAAAATACCATTCTCTCTCTCCAACTTGGAAGACATTTTTTTTGTATGTATATGTGGTGTATATGTATATGACCATGTAGCAAAAAGAAGCCATTTCTTCTTCATTTCTTTATTTTGGCCAAAAATACCACAAGAAAAAAAATTCTAACAACTTCTCTTTTAACCTTATCATCTAAAGCAAAGAAAAATTAGAAAGGTTGCCTTTTCAATCAATTAGATAAGTAAGTTTAATTAATTGAAGTTATATTAATGAAGTTTGAGATAAATATGCTGTTGATTGAAATCTTTGGACGTATAGGGGATAAGCTTGGAGGAAGCTTAAGAAAAAAATCAAGTTTAGACTTTTATACACAAGGGTGAGGATCATGACTATGCTTCACTTCATTTTAGCCACTTTTATGTTCATGATCTTGTAGTAATATGAGTTATTTCCTTTATGTTTTTGCTCCTCGATTTACTTGCTTTGATGAATATCATTGTGTTGATTGTTGAATGAGCTTCTTTGTTCTAATGGATCATAAACATGTACCTAGGGGATATGAGAGAATTATTGGATCATCAAACTTGAGATTTATAACTTATTTGTTTTATAAATTAGTTTGGACTTTAAAAGCTAAGCACATAACCCCTCATGTAGCCACTGCCTCAACACTACCCTTTACTTTTCACGCTTGAAAACTTAAAGTCCAAACTTACATAAATTTTCTAGTGATCAAATTGAAACCATAATAGAGACAGGGGAAAGTTATTCAATAGAATTTTGTCTGCGAAATGAAACTTCAATTTAAAGTAGGGTAAAATTGGGTACGAAAAATAATAATTGATGTTGGATGCCATAAGAACCATTATATACGTTTCTCTTGTAAGTGACCAGCTATCATAACTCTTTAGCCTCTTGCAACCACTAGAATTGAGGAATGAACGATATGTGTTTGTTTGCATAGAAGAGCACTGGAAATGTCCTTTACCTTCCTTTGCAGAGCGCTGACGAGAAGCCTTTATTGAGTGAGAATTAGTAGTTGATGTCGAAGAAACATTAGATCTAGGTTGATAGGAGAATTCTAATCTACTCTATAACTAGTTGAATTGGCATATCATGGGGTCATAATTGGTATGCTAAAAATTGGTTTTAGTACCATATTTTTCATTTTTGAGTAAACATGAACTTTCATTATATATTCCTACTCCTTCCTATATTATACATCCTATTTTAGATTGCCATAGGGGTTTGGATGAGAGATAAACTTGATGTTGGGATATCTTGACATTTTGCCTTTAAATTGGATGAGTTTTGAACACTGTTTATGGATGAATTAGTGGAGTTTAGTAACGAGTGAATTGCATATTACCCC
>JACFYI010003205.1:262099-276698 GCA_014898755.1 Handroanthus guayacan | reverse complement strand
TGTTTTAGTTAATGAGACATTAGAGAAAATCCTACCGAAATTAGCTAAAACAACAAAATATGAATATGGTTTGATAGGTAGCTGAATTGAATATTCCCCTATTAATATATGCAAATCAAGAGAATTATTCATTATTGTTAACAATTATAAGCTGCACAGTGCACAAAAAAATATAAAATGATTACTTAGATGTTAAGTTATTATTATTTTTCTTGTTGCTCAATCTACTATTTTATAACTCAAAATCTTGAATATGCAGGCTTTCGCTCCATCTCACACTCCCCTCCTCTCTTTTTTCCATTCTATGAACATTTACCTAATTTTTGTATGTCCTTGTTCCGGTTGCAAACAAATTCGTTGTACTTATACCATCCTATGATACCTCTAAGTCTCTGTCACTTGCCATATTTCCACACGGCACTTTGAAGGACCATGCTATTTTTATTTTTGTTTTGCTCTCTTGTGAAGCAACTTGTGTTTTTCACCACAATCAATATGAGATTTCAGGCATTATATCTGACATATGTTAATAAATGTATTAGTTATGCCAATACTTTGCTGTAAGCAAAGAGATTCAGTGAACCCATTTTTCTTAGAGGCACTCAGTGTATGTCGTAATGTGATTCTGTTTAATTCTTATTGCTTTTGAATAGAAGCAATATGAGCAAGAGCATTTGAGTCAGAATGAGAGTAATCCTACTTCGAAAAGCTCATTTGATGCAAAAAAATGGCTTGAGATTGCTGGTGATCCTTGTAAAGACAAAGTATATAGTTTCAAAAATACTTTATCACTACCGTCAGGTCATTCCTTCTGGAACTTCCTCCAATCTGATGTCTATGGCAGCTACATCTACCACCTATATTGTAACGACCCAAATCTAGAACATTCGTCCTAAGATCGGAAATCGCTACCAAATAGAGAGGAGTTCTAAAAACAATTGTCAAATTTCAACGCAACGAAATTATTGTTCAATCCACAATCAAATACATACTCATTATAAGTCCCAAAATTCCAATATTCCATAAGGTACCTAACTTTTCAGCAATAACGTCTGATCACATCATAAGTTCATAAGTATGTATAGATACTAGAAACTATTACAATTTTCAATAACTTAACAAAATGTCTCCAACTCAAGAAGTTTTTAACTCAAACTTCAAATTACAATTCATACCATCCTCATACACAACTATTCTAAACAATTTCTTATGATTACATATCAATCTGATTTTTTTTTCTATGATTCCAATATTTTAGCCATCACATATTCACAAGTTCTCATACCTAAAATCAAGTAATCAAAATCTCCAAGTTTGATGGAATTCCAGAAACTCAGTCATCTACACATGTTAAAATTTTTAAAATAAGTTCGAATGACTTAGTAAGGCATTATGGCTAGGAATAGAACGGTAAGGTATCCAGAGAAGGCTCAAGTGAAAAATTCCAGAATATCTAATAAAATGAGACATGAATCAATAATCAAGATTGGAGTGTCCAACAATTGAGTACAAATCAAATAATGAGTTTAGGCAGTTCAATAACCAAATGAGTTAAAATATGCCATGCGATTGTGATAATTCAAACAGAAATGAGTAACTCAAACATGAGTGTAAAACAATTTACACAATTGTATAACAAAGGCTGAATTAGTATTTGATGGATCCGTTACCCTTATAACTTCAAATAAACAACATAACCCTTATTCTTCTTTAGGATCCCTCCCTCAAGCGGCCGCTCGGAGGGATAACCTAACAAATGGTGTGACAAATTGTCAGCGTTTCACATGCCACAGGCTAGTCCCTGATAAAATCTATCTCCAGGCTTTCGCGGAACTACCTAAACAAGAGAAAGCCCTCTAGGGGATTCATTGCAGGCCCGACGCCGCTCAGCATCTCTCCTGATACTTTTCAAGGGCCCATCAAACGAGGGTCATATACAAAATATTACAAGAGTAATAACAATCGTCCCAATTAAATAAGCAAAGTATCAAACAAGGTTCGAATGTTGTCAATTAAATCAACACACAAAAGTATTTCGAGGTAATGGTAATTGTCCGAATAAAATAAACAAAGTTTCAAACAAAGTTCGGACATTAACAATCAATCACAATTGATCCGATTCAATCAATACGAAATTTCAAACAATCTCGAACACAATCATTTGATTTGATGTGAATCTAAAATATATCAAAAGATACTACCGCTTAATCATTTGAAACGAATGGATTATGGACATATCAGACAATATTTTTAAAAATATTTCAAAAGAATGTTCCATGGTCATTTTAAACAGTATTTTAAAAATATTTCAAAAGCGTGCATCGCTGATATATCAAGCGACGTTTCAAAAATCTTTCAAAAGATAAAAATATATCACATCATACTTTTAAAGTCATTTTAAAAGAATAAAAATCATAATTAATTTTTTGAAAATGATTCACAGTTGTGAAAACTATGAATAATACTTTTAACAACGTTTTAACGAAGCTATTTTGAAAACATTTTAAAAGATTGAAATCTATAAATATTTTTGAAATATTTAAAAGGAAATGAAAACATAATCGGCAATTTTAAAATATTCCACAAGAGAGGAATTTATAAACAATACTTTGAAAATATTTTTGAAGAGTAAAAACTACGAACGATATTTTAAAAGCATTTCAAAAATGGACTTAGCGAGGCAAAATAAGGTTAAAATCATGAAAAGAGATTCAAAAATATTTAAAAACATTTATGCCTTAGGCTCGAGTGCACCTTTATGTGGGTGCGAAAGTGCTCATATAAAAATTCTTTTATTTTATTTTATTTTTTTAAAAAAAATTGAAATAATATAAGTTTTCTATAATTTTGGAGTTTAAAATCAAGCATAAAAATTTTACAAAACAAGCCAAGTAAGTCCATGTTCCCATTTTTTCAATAAAATAATACGTATTCGATAATATTCAAAACTTTCCAAATACTAAGTTATCAAATTATTGACCTAACAAAATAAACGATCAAAATAATATCCGAATTTACATAATAATCATCAAACAAGGCAATGAATCTATAATAATCCAATAATAAATAACAATAATAAGTTCGAACTCGTGCTCATTACAATCAAAGTAAGGAAATGAAATTATGATACAAATGATTCCATTATTAATGAGCATAAGGGATAATATAATCCTTACCTCAATTTTTTTGTCACAATCCATAACACATTTCTAAATCCCCAAAGATGCTCCAAATAAATCATCTAATCATTCAATATCAAAATCTTTTTGTTAACTATTTTTTCAAAAACGGTCTCTATTTCAAAAAATTTACCTCAAAATTCCTACTAGTTTAACGGTGAAATTTACTTTTACAATTGTCTTAGTTCGATAATCTTTCTAATAGTGGCTTCTAATTGATGACCCAACGATCGGATCGTCGTCTATACCTACTTAAAGTTCCAACCATTACTACTGTCTTTTGTTCTTGATAGAACAGATATGTTGTTTTCCATTAATATTTTCAGCCCCTTTTTTCTATGTTTTTCAGTGATTCCTAATTTTAACATTATCTACATTCAATAAAGTTTCTAATGGTATATTATATGGACTGATTTGATCAAATTAAGGTGGGCTTTGAAACTGTAAAAGTTGAGAGTGAGGCAGGGGATAGTGGCGGATCCGAGGACAACTTGTTTGTGTGTGTTTTAGAATTCAAGCTTAAATTTTCAAATTTCAACACTTTTATCCCAAATCTAAACATTCTTATCCATCAAGATTCCAAATCAATTAATATAATAGGTTTCAAGGTAAAATAAAAGCTTATGAAAATCATGAATCAATCAAAATTCTTACTTCTTTAACTTATAATCCTCAAGGTTTTGATAGTGTACTCTAACTTCTCATATAATTTCTATAACAATCAATATCATAAGAGATAATACCATGTTTCTTCAAACCTTAATCTTAAAATTCTAATTATAGATTGAGAACTTACCAAGTGTAATTACATTACTCTTTTCGTCCTTGTAATTAAAACTCAAAAGTTTGTTTTAATAGACTTAAGAAAATTAGAAAAGATGATGATGATGATGCCTTGAGAGAAAATGGGAGACAAGGGATGGATAAGAAGAAGAAAGAAAGGGATGTTGTCTTCCAAAATTTCAATCAAATATTATAGAAATTAATTTGGGGACTCATTTGCCATTTTTCAATTTATTTGTTCTTATCCAATTGACTTGGTTGTAATTGATTTATATTATAAAACAAAAAAATATCCTAGAGAGTGGTGTGGCCGTGTGTATGTGTGTGTGTATCTTCATTTTTTTTTTTAATTTTAATGCATATAATTTGAAGAGTTAGTTGGACTTTTAGGCTAAATTGGGCTAAATCTTTGGGCTAAAAATTATTTTTCAGCTAAAATAATGCATATAATAATTTTCGGATGCAAGAAAATTTGTTCGAAAGTGGTAAAATATTCCCGATTGGGAAAAAAATATCAAAATAGTGAAAAATCATCCACCGATTAAAATTTTCTAAAAAATGCTGTAAAAATATTTACCTATTAAAATTGAAAGTTTAAAAATTTAATTAAGAAAATTCTCTCATTTTAATATTTAATTATGAAAATTTTCGGATTATTATATATATATTAGTCAAGAGTAATTGCAAGATGTGATTTCTAAAGCAAAAAAGAAATTCGTCAAATAAGGAGAGGAGGCTCAGAAGGCGAAAAATGAGGCAAAGATACTAGCAGACAAAACTAAAGCTTGAGAGGAGGCTATAGGAAAGACATATGAAACAATACTTGCAAAATTCAGTGTCATGGAAGGTGCTTCTTCCAATAGCTATGAACCTGGTAAGGGTGATAAAGATACTTAGTTGTATCAAAATCATGACGTGCTTGGATTTTATTGGCTTAATTAACTTTTGAAATATTTTATAGATAATATACTTCGAATTTTGATTTTGGTTTTAGCTTTTTGTGAAATGGATTGTTGATTTATATTGTTTTGTAATAGATTATTATGAATGAATGTAAAAACAGAGTTAATATAAATATATATTTTTGCATATATACTGGAATTTGAAATCAGTGACCCCAGAATTAGTCACTAAATAGTGACTACAAGCACAATCACAATTTTGGGATTTGAGAGGGTCACAAAAATTTGCGATCACTACATCTGTCACTTTATGTGACCTACAATTTTCTTATTTAGGGTCACAAATTTAGTGACCGTAGTGTGTCATCACTAAGGCGGTCACTAATTTGTGACCACATTATGACCAATAAGGAATAATCTATTTTAAATTTTATGATCCCATTTTTTGAATTTTGTGATTGCGCGTACGGTTACTAATTAGTTACTGATAAAAAAATTAGATCACTGATTTTTGCTTGTGACAAAGGTTTTTTTTTTTTCAATCATGGCTTGCGGTCACAAACTCAGTCACTAACAAATTTTTGCCAATTTTAGTGACCGCACCCCTTTTTTGTAGTGCAACTTAAAAGTACTCAATAGTTAAGTCGATAACTATAAATCAAGTGCTTCTTGTGAGATAGCCCAAGCTTTTATTTCTTTTGCTCAATTCTTTTTCCTTCATTCTTTACTTGGGTTTTGATAAATCTTTTATTTACGTGAGTCCTTAACATTTTGATGAGAAAATTTGCAGAAAACAAGGACAAAATGGATGAAGACAAAATGGATGAAAACAAGGGGTGGAGATTACTAATTGGAGCTTGACCACGCGGGGATAGCGATGCTCTCACGCAGAATCTAGAGAGGACATTTTTTAGCACCGTCGTGTGTGCACCTGCGCCTATCTTGAAGCGTAGTTGAGCAGAGACCAAAATGCTAAAATTTTTTGTATTAAGTTGAGACTACTAGATGGTGAACAATTTTCTGCCCCTTTATTTTTTTATTCTTAGAAAGAAAATTTAAGTTTCTTCCTAAAACTTTATTGGGAATCTTGAAAAGGGTTTGTGCAAATTGATGATTGGGGCTGAGAAAATTGTCCCCAAAAAACATGATAGCTTGAGTACTTAGTATCTCAATCCCTGTAGACGTGGCAACGGTACACATCAAAGTATATTAACGGGATAAACACCTCAACAACCCCCAAAATTTGAATAATTACCAGTACATGCCTTATTGTTGGTTTATCTAATTGATGCTTATAATTACACCTCCTGATAATTATTAAATATTACAAGTAAGTTCCTCGAACAAGGATGTAGTTGTAATTATGTATTAACTTAGGGGATATAATTGTAATTATGTATTTGTTGAGCTAATAGTAGGTAGTGTAATGATAATTATTCAAGTATTGGGAGGTGTTGAAGTAATTATTGGCATATTATAACTTTTACCCGTGCACTTGTGGTACATTTTGTGAACTATTTTTTTGGTCATCTGATGTTAATGCAAGGCAAACCATCAACATAGTCTGTATTATTAAACAATAGAGAAGTAGAGATTAGGTGGGGCTAATCTTGCCTAATATTAGGAATGAAATGGGGCATAAATTAATAAACCACCCAAATGAAGTCCAGATTTCCCTCCTTTTGTTTCAAAATGCCAAGTTAGCGGGGTTTGCTGTTGCATTATTTACAATAGGAACTCCCTAAGGTTTGGCATAATTACTGAAAAACACCTCTTGAGGTTTGATAATTATAATTATATTCCAAAAATTTTGAAATATTACAAATAAACTCTATGTACAAGAGGATGTAATTGTAATTACGCATAAGCTCGAGAGCATAATTGTAATATGTATAGGAGGTAGAAAGTGTAATAATAATTATCTAGACTTCAATAGTAGTTTGACAATTATGCAAAATCTCGTAGAGTTTGAAAGCAATTATCCCCTCAGAATAGCCACACTTCTCAAATTAAGCTTAGACCTGATGTGGTGTTGTGATCATTATCCCTATGAACAATCAATCCTCTCTTCTAAATAGATAACGTGAGCTAGCATTAGTAGTAACTCTCACACTAACAAACAGGACGATTACATGTTTAAATCTCACAAAAAAATAGTTTAGAAACCAACAATATTCATCTTTAACGAAAGAGAAATTCTCATCCTAATGGTGCGATACCTCATCTAAATCTCATTCACAAAGCTAGCTTAATTGACATACCATTTCCCATTACAAATACCACAAAATGAAAACAGTTCACTATTCATTCATAAATAAACAATTATGACAGGAAAATTGCAAAAAATAATACATCAACCAAACACGATAAAACACTCATGACGTTATTTCTCACAAAACACAAACACCCACACAAACACACCATTTCCACTACAAATTTCTGAAAAATTCAGTTATCCAAAAATAGCATTCCATCCAATTGCAACCTCAAAGAAACTCGCGCCAATGACTGAAGTTTGGGAGGGAAGCCCATCGCGTTCCTCCATTTTTGAATGTGAAATGTGCAAAGATTTGTCCTCCCGAGACCAGAGTGTTACAAAAAGTGTGATTTCAGGGTTCAGGTATAAATTTGGAACAGGATATATTGGTGAGCTAAAATACCTTATGATTGACAAAAAGTGAAATTTGAAGTCCAAGATCAGATTGTCAGACAAACATTGGGCTCCCGTTCCATCAAATCATCACCCACAGATTCAAAGTGTGCCCTAACAGCTTCCAATTCCATCACTACGGCGCACGATAGAGACCGCCCCTTTACATAAGTAGTGCTGCTGCTTTCCTCGTACTACCAACCCTAAAAAAGGCGGGACTTTTCAAGAATTTTGGATTATTTATATTATTGCCCACCCTCTGCCCGTAAACCCCGCCTGTTCAAAATCCTTTTAGAAATCTTCTCCTGTTCCCAATTTTGGGAGGGAAAACGCGGAGTACGCGTACTACTGTATATAACCATTCATAGCCAGGAATATATAGAAGGAAATCTTGTCTTTTAAGTCTTATAATATGGAGAATGACGAAAAGAGGGTTAATGGTGGAATCTTGAAAAAGGAAGAAAATATGGTGGAAAATCTTGGAGAAAGTAAGGTGCCTGATGGAGAAGAGGCGGATATTCGTGGTTCTATCACTGATAGAGTGAAAGCCATGAAGAGGGGTCAGCCGAGAATGGATTATGATGAAAGTAAGAACGAAGAAAGTGAGGAAAGTGATGATCTTGGTTTGGAAACTGAGGGAAAGAAGAAAGCTTCGAGGAAAAGGGGTAGGAAAAAGAGAAGGAAGACTAGTGGTGTTGTGAAAGGGAACTCTGCTGGCGAAAAGAAGAAAAGAGCTGGTCGCAAGAGGAAGGTAGAGGGCTTTGGAGAAGGGCTGGAGAAGGTGGGGGCAGGGGATTTGGAGATGGGGAATGGTGTGGATAATGGTGAAGAAAATGGTGCTTTTTCATCTGGTAAGCCAGAAAAAGAGAAGCCTGAACAGAAGAATGGGGTGAAAGAAGAAGATATGGGCAGTAAAGAAGTAGAGGGAATGGATTTGGAAAAGGAAAATGACAAGGTAGGTGAGGTAAAGAGTGAAGAAGAAGGGGTCTCGAGGGTTAGGAAGTCCAGTAGAAAGGCCATGGAGAAGATTGAGAAATTGAGTGTAGAGATGGACATGGAGGATTATGAAGAGGGTTCTTCAAGGCAGGGGAAGAGGAGACGGGGTAGTCGAAATAAGACCATCAGTGGCAATGAAGGAGAGAAACGGTATCCATCTAGAGGAAAGAACGTACAACGAGAGAGTGCATCAAAGCCTAGAGTTGGGATGAAAAAGGATGAAAATGTAAGCAGAATTTTCTAATTTCATAAATTGACTTCTTTCAGTGATGGTTTGATTTTTTTTCTGGAAATGTTTGGAAGTTGTTAGATTAGTATGTACTGGGACTGGTAGTTGTATGTGACTATGTTTATCGTTTTACAGGGATTCCTTGAATCGAATATGTGTCACCAATGCCAAAGAAATGATAAAGGAAGGGTTGTCCGGTGCACCAACTGTAAGACGAAGCGGTATTGTGTTCCCTGCATGACCACCTGGTATGGTAATTCTTACATTACATGAGCATGCATATTTGGTTCTTAGTAATTGGATGTTGAATTTCTAATGCTATAATTTGCACTACTTGTAGTAATTTCTTTATAGAACTTTATAGTTGAATATTATTTATCTCTCATTTCCCTCTGTTTGAAATGCCTCTTGTTAAGCTGCACGAATCTTGAAGTGATACACATGCTTAAAACAGTAATAATGTTGTTTTTTTTAACATATTCATTATTGGCACTGCCTTTTATAGGAGACATAGTTACTGAAATTCCAATTTGTACTTGTTTTTTTGATATTAGGTACCCTAAGATGTCGGAGGAATCTTTTTTAGAGGCTTGTCCTGTTTGTAGAATGAATTGCAATTGCAAAGCATGTTTGCGCATGGAAGCTCCGGTTAATGTTTGATTCTCTAACTCAATGTTCTCTTTTGGCTGCTGTGGTACATTCTTTTATAGTTTTTCTTATGCATCAAATGCATTGTATGTTTGTAGGTCTGTTCTCAGATTAAAAAGAAGTCCGATGTCAAAATCAGTAAGGATGAAAAGGTGGAGTACTCTAAGTACATAATAAAAGTGCTTCTGCCCTTTCTTGAACAGATTAACACAGAACAAACAATGGAGTGGGAGTTGGAGGCTAAGATTCAAGGTGTTCTTTTTCATCCTTCTTCCCTTTCAGATGTCTTTTAGAAATGCTTAAAGTTTGTGGAGTGGGGGTTTTCTTTTTCCTGAAGCATCTTGGATGTTTTTGTGTGAGCATTTTTGAATAATATGTATTTTGTGTTTTGTTGGTTTCTTTTATATTATTGCTATGGCTTTTAGAAGCCGTGAAATAACTTCTTGTGGCTGTGTAAAGTGCTAAGATTGGAGATGCTGAAAGTTAATGCTGTGATATGTATCGAATGA
Organism: Handroanthus guayacan; assembly: GCA_014898755.1. Lineage (NCBI taxonomy): Eukaryota > Viridiplantae > Streptophyta > Magnoliopsida > Lamiales > Bignoniaceae > Handroanthus > Handroanthus guayacan. The sequence continues at coordinate 266,802 of JACFYI010003205.1, read as the reverse complement.
AGTCACATTTATTTGCATGTTTTGAGCGGCTTCACTACTTTTAAGCATGTTTTTCAACATGTTATTGAACTTTGGCAGGAGTACCAGTTTCAGACATTAAGATCAAGAAAGCAGCATGTGGTAAGGACGAGCGTATGTATTGGTAGGTATTAAGGAGAATCCTTTGCATTCCTGCTGTCATTTTTCTCTGATTTTCCAAATAAATTTACTTCATCCATGTTCGTGCAGTGATAACTGCCGAACTTCTATTGCTGATTATCACAGAAGCTGTCCTCTGTGTTCCTATGATCTTTGCCTTAGTTGTTACCGAGAACTTAGAGATGGCAAGCTGCAGGGAGGTGAAAAAGGAAGGCCTGTGCAATATACCGATTACGGGAGTGAGTATTTGCATGGTGGGAAAAAAGACATTAAAGTTTCGAAGAGTGTCACTCTGCAGACTCTGCTAATTGAAGATACTGCAGAGGATAATCAATTTTCTCCATCCGAGTGGAAACCAAAGGAAAATGGCACCATCCCATGTCCACCAAAAGATAAGGGAGGTTGTGCTCAAGCAGATTTAGAATTGAAGTGCTTGCTACCAATGAAACATGTCTCGAAATTGCTTGCTGAAGCACAAGAAATAGTTGATGAAAACAAACTTGAATGTGTGCCTGAATGTTTTGAGAAAAGCTGTTCGTGTTCCAAATTGTCGAGTCAAGATGATGTCATGAGTCAAAATACATGTAAAGCAGCCTCCCGGGGAGATTCTTATGACAACTCTATATACTGTCCAACAGCCATTGACTTAAAGCATGAGGATCTGAAACATTTTCAATGGCATTGGGCGAAGGGCGAGCCAGTGATAGTTAGTAATGTGCTTGCAACTACCCTTGGCTTGAGCTGGGAGCCTATGGTCATGTGGCGTGCATTCCGCCAGATCAAAAACCTTGAACACGAAACACTTCTTGACGTGACTGCAATAAATTGCCTGGACTGGTGTGAGGTCAGCTTATTTTCAGTTCTTGCACGATGAATTTTCGTAATCTTGTATGCTGATGTTACAAAAATAGTGCATTATTTTGGTTTGAATTATTGGATCGACAATAATATGCCACTTTAATCAAGTTTTGTGGCCCAATTTTTAACTAAAATCTGGATTTAAATTTTCACATACAGCCATTTGACTATCTTGGATCCTATCTATTTGTTTGATGTAGGTTGATGTTCACTAGAATTACTATTCTAGATGACGCATGCATATGATATTTGATTTTCTTGCTTCTTTTCTTGGTGACTTTCAGATGGATGTGAATGTCCACCAATTCTTTAAAGGGTACTCAGAGGGCCAATTTGACAGTGCTGGATGGCCACTAATACTGAAGTTGAAAGACTGGCCTCCATCCACTTTATTTGAGCAGCATTTGCCTCGTCATGGCAAAGAGTTTATCAGCTGCTTACCTTTTAAAGAATATACGCATCCTAGCAGTGGATACTTGAATCTTGCAATTAAACTACCCAAGGACTCCTTGAAGCCTGATATGGGGCCGAAAACATATATAGCTTATGGATTTACTGAAGAGCTAGGCCGTGGAGATTCTGTAACAAAGCTTCACTGTGATATGTCCGATGCGGTATATGCTCTATTTTCACATTTCAGTTACTTGTTCTTCTATATATCAATTAGATCTTCGTCTTCATAGGCTCTGCTCCATTTTGCTTGTTAATGATATCTAAGAACTTTGGGCCAAAGAATGTCCTGTTTTCTTTTGCGGATTGTGCTGTCACGTTAACTTAATTTTGGATACTGAGAACATCTTCCACAAATCCCTGATAGCACTGTACTGAATCGAGGTCTACCCTTTGTTTATGCTAATTTCATGTACTCTTAGGTGAATGTGTTGACACATGTGCAAGCAGTTAGCGTCACACAAGAAAAACTTGCAGTCATTCAAGATTTGAAACAGAAGCATGCTGCCCAGGATCAAAAGGAGATTTCTGGAGATCTTGAAAATGGTGCAAGCGATAATGAACTTGGGGATAAAAAGAAAAATGGAAGGCAACATAGAGAGAAAGAAATGCTTGAGGCTACAATCAACCCTCAACCTGTACAGCAAATTCATACGAACACAAATGATGAGGTACAGTTAAAAGAGGATGCTGGTGCCTCCAGCATATCGGGTGTTAGTATTGACGATGCTGAGAGTGGAGCTCTTTGGGACATTTTTAGAAGGGAAGATGTTCCTAAACTGGAGGAGTATCTCAAAAAGCACTTTAAAGAATTCAGGCATATCTATTGTAATCTGCTTCCGGAGGTAATTTAAAATGGCAATTTCCAGATGTTTATTGTTTTTATATCTGTTTTTGTGTGTGCTGATTCAATAATGTTTGATACCTTTTTCCTGAAAAGCTTTGTTAGCTATACTAAAGGTTTGATGGTGCTGATTAAAATTTGTGCTGAATAATGTTTCAAAACTTGAATACAAGTTAAGTGCTGACTGTTACGGTATGCAAATCAAAGTTCATTGCAAAAGGTTAATGTCATCCTGTACATAGTCTTAGCATTTTTTTATTTCCCCATTATTCTGAAAATAATGATCGTAGCATCTTCTGCGTATATTTCAGAAGAGTACTTGTTGGCATCTATGTGTTCAGTCGAATTCATGTGTTGCTCTAATGATGATTTAAATTTGTTGCGGTTTCTTGTTGCTATGATTGAAGATTTAATCGTTCTTCAATCAGCTAAGGAATTTATGCAAGAGGTTCTTGCGATGTACGTTATGGTTTAAGAACCTCAAGAAAGGGAGTTATTATTTTGACCAAAATGTTCTTGTGAGATCCTTAGGCAGTGATTGGTTTTATTTTGAGCTTCTTTCTTTCATTTTCCTAGGATAAAATTTAAAAAACTAATCCAAATTGCATCTTTTTTCCTCAAAAAATGTATTAAAATTCCTAATAATTTGAAATCATTAAAATCAATATATCTTTATACCATCATGGTAATATCATTATTTTTGCTATAGAAATAATATATAATAATATAAAAATAATGTGATTTCACTAATTGAATGTTTGTCTTCCAAAATCAAATCGAATATAATTCATTCTTATTATCTGTTACTTGCAGGTTGTCCATCCAATTCATGATCAAACTATTTACTTGACTTCAGAGCACAAGAAGAGACTTAAAGAGGAATATGGTTGACTTCTTTCTAACTTCTTTTCTTTGTTTTTTTTCCCTTTTCACCCCCTCCCTTTTGCAGTAAGAGTTGTGCTGATTATATTTGTTTGCTTTTTTTTTTTTTTTTTTTTTTTTTTTTTTTGTCTGCATAGGAATTGAAGCATGGACATTTGTACAGAAATTAGGAGATGCAGTTTTCATACCGGCAGGCTGCCCTCATCAAGTTCGAAATTTGAAGGTATCTTAGTTTACTAACTTACGACAAATGATCCTAAGATGTTTATATTGATAATGAATTTGTTTTGTTATGTTTTATTTTGTGCAGTCTTGCATTAAAGTTGCACTTGATTTTGTGTCGCCTGAAAATGTTGCTGCATGCTTCAAACTGACTGAAGAATTTCGTGTGCTTCCGCAGAATCATAGGGCTAAGGAAGACAAGCTAGAGGTTTCATTCTCCATTTAATTTCATGTCATAATATGTTTAACATAAAGACTTCATACATATAAATATATATTTGATGATTGTCACATTGAGAAAGATAAATAATCTGCATTTTTTGTCAGGTAAAAAAAATGCTTATTCATGCAATGCGTCAAGCAGTGAATGACGTGAAGAAAGTTCCATCAGCAAGCGAATGAAATTCTTTTGGTTAGTTGTCAGAAATTTTTTTTCGGATATATTGGTAGATGAAATGAATAATTTTCTTAGAGAGAGAGAGAGTGTGTGTGTTACATCACATATTTTAGAGAAATTTTGAAAGGTGGGACTTTAACCCTTGATCTCTCCTTAAAGGGGAATTTAAGGAAAAGTCAATGTCATTTTACCCAAGGGGTTTCGGCTTATATATTACATGAGTTGACTCTTTGTGTTGTTTATTTTAGGTTATCTGAAGTGCAGACAGTTTTGTGTTGGTTGGATTGAGCATTCTCTCTGAACCATTTTGTCTTTGTTGAGACAGAGCAGTTTTTGGATTTGATACTGTTGGTTTGTGTTGTAATTTGATGAAGATAGGCTCTGTCTGTTTCCACTTGTGTAAGGGGCTATTAATTTACAAGTTTTAGGAAGACTGTTAATTTTTGTTTCTGAAAGCATTATCGATGTATTTTAGAGTTGTGTTGTAATTACAATTACATGGTAGTTTGTTTTCAATGTTCAATGCCCATGTATCCAAGTGCTTTTATCTTTGGTAATTATTTTAATACTTCTTGAGGTTTGATTTAACTATGAAAATGTTTTTTGTGATTATAAAATTAGAATTAGACCTTCGAAAGCATAAATGTTAATAGTAATATGGGTGGTCTTTGTGTAATTTTTGAATTATGGGGATGTTTTTGTAATTATGTTAAACTTGGGAGAGAGTTGAGGTAACTACATCTCACATTAAACTTCAATGTTTCATACATTATCAATCAATCTATTGTTGGTGGAAATTTATGTCTGTTCCATAATTTTTGGCAGGACTGGTTATGGATTAATGGTTCAGTTGCATTGAATAAGATCTTGCTATTACAACTGGGTATGGTAATTTGCGCTCTATTAAAATGT
>JACFYI010003205.1:214823-236169 GCA_014898755.1 Handroanthus guayacan | reverse complement strand
TGGGCAAACCACGCCTGCAGAACATCACAAGACCAAAGATCCTGTTAACTCTTGCACATCCCAATTTCCAAACACCTCACAATGCATTGGTTTGGCCTCTCGGCCTCTAGCCCATTTTTCATTGCTCTTGTGCTTTCTCCATTTTTTATTCAAAATTTGTAACTCCAAAATCCAAACTTACAATATCTTCTTTTCATCTATACTATCAAATCCATTGCAGCTTTCTTTGAAGGGAACGGAGAAGGGGGGAGTGAAGAGTGAAAACCGAGAAGATAGAATTTCGAATTTTGCATACCTTTTTCTTTTTCCTTTTTCTAAGTAGAATAATAATTTTTGTTTTTATATTTGATTTTGGTTGAGAAGTGTTTGACAAGATGGTTCAAAAGAGTGATAAAACGTGGGTGTTTTATTGCTTGGAAAGTGTTTGATGAAATGTCTATTAGAATGATAAAATGGGTGCTTGATTTTGGCTAAGTAAATTTTATTGCATGAATAAAGCTCAAGTCTAGTAATGCCATCTTTTTAATTCTCTTTTTTTTCCTATAATTTTTATATTATTTATAATATTTATATATATTTTTTATATTAAATATATTTATGACGTCATACCGATTAAATAAGTGGTTAAACCGGTTGAACCGGTCGAACCTGTAACCAGTAAGGCTGTCGGTTTTGTCTCCGGTCCGATTTTTAAAACATTGACTCCCACTTTATCATATCAGTTCTCGTTCAATCGACCGGCTCCAAATAGGAAAAAAACAAAAAACAAACTTGTTGAAAGGTTTTGGAGAGTAGATTGTAGCATGAGTGGGTTGGGAAACTTAATTCAAATTGTTTGAAATAATATATAACAAAAAATTATTATATCTAATGTATAATATGTAATATATTATATAATATAATATCATACATATGAAACAGAGTGAAAAACTTGTTCAAAGAGTTTAGAGGGACAGAGTGCAATGTGAATAGTTTGGGAAACCCAATTCAAATTTTTTGAAATTAAATATGACTAAAAATAATATATTTAATCTATATTATATAGTATATATTATATAATTATACAATATATATTATATACTAGATATAAATATAAATATATACATTAAGGGGGGCGGGGTTTGGGATAGGTTGGATAGACCAATACCCGCCCCATGTCCCCTTAGTCCTCCCAATTGACATCCTTATAATAAAGGGGATAGGGTGACCACGGGTCTTAATTTTAACCCACACTATTGCCATTCCTATTTAGTCCTACTGAATGACGGGTATACGAAAATAGTTTCACACTCTTCAAGATTATAAACAATTACATTTTCGGAAAAAAGTTTGCAACTTTGGTTTCAAATTGGATTTTTCATCCAAAAACTAATGGAGATAAGTATGTGCGAAGTATGCAGCCATCTGTTAACTAAAAATCAAGCAAATTTAGTCCCATGGAATGGTGGGGTTTCCAAAATAATTCATGCTTTTTGAATTTGTGAATTACATCCCGTTTTCAAAAATAATATGCAACTTTAGTCCCAAGATTAGACTAGTTTGGTTTATGTATTAGATTAGCTTGGTCTGACGTATGTGACGAGTAGAATTTCCCATTCGATAAATATGACTCTAGAGGTTGGAATTTGGATTTTTAGTATTAGATTATATATTTGTTTTTGTAAAAGGAGCATTTGGTTTATAAAGTTTAGCATGCATCTTTATTTGCAGATTTATGAATTACTTTAACTAAAAAGCGCATTTCTATGGGGAAGTATTAGTTTATCTTTCTTATGAGGTATCCCTTAGATAAGTTAAATATGTCCTTTAAACCCATTTTACATTAAGTCATTATAATTATGCACAAGAAGTCCCAATGTTGCTCTTAATGACTTGGTATTGTAACTTAAACTGCATTACGTCTAATTCTTGTGCCACATATTAAATATATATATACATATATAAAATCTTAAAAATTATTTTGTACCTTCATATTTATACATGCAGTAAGTTTTTGTTTTTATTTCCAACTTTGACCACATATAAGAGCTTGTACAGTTTTGGATCTAAAGAACTTCTAAAAGAATCAAGTATCCACTCGCTAGTGCTAAATACTTGTTCAGAAGATACGGTGGATGCCGAACTTGCTAACACATCCTTTGCTAGTTGTAAAGAATTGGGTATCTGGCGAAGTTTTTCTTCCACCAATTCAATATATCAAAGGATTCACTTCTTTCCACATTACGTTCTCCCCAATATTTTGACAATTTCGATACACTTTCTATAGAACCATTCTCTTCCAAGTGCTTGTAAAACTCAGACTCGCTAAATTTCATTATATTTCCAAGATAATCAATTTCCATGTCCAAGGTGGTCGGATTGGAAGCATCACTCCTAAATCTGGAATTAGAAGAATTATAAGGCTCCAAAAAATGATATACAAGTTATTGAATGCCTCTTTAATTTGCTTCTGCAAAGTTATAGCATTGGAACTTCCTTTTCCGTAGATAAGATTCAAACAACATGTCACATACTTCATCTTGTAACGAGGATCAAGCAAAATATCAAGAAACAACAACTCATTGATGCGATCAATATTCGACTAATATTTATTGAACTTTCCCCTTATTTCCGTAGCCATTCTTTGCAAAAAGACATATTTACTTTTCTCCAAATTCTCAATATTAGTATGCATGCTCACTAGCTCAAGAAGAAAAGCATTTGACGTGACATTGGATGTAGTGCCCTAAACCTAGAGCTTCCCCCCTAGGTTGAGTTGCTACTAAAATGATATCATCACAATTTATTTACGCAACATATATTTTATTAATAGAACATCAGAGTTGTTGAAGTACATCATTACAAAGTTTACAACAAAATTCAAAACAAATCTAAGCTATATACATAAAACGCTTCCATAATTCCTCTTATCTTGCAAAATATTTGATAACGTAAGTTCCAAATGAACTTAGTAAAATTTACGGTTAGATTAGGAAAACAATGAACGAGGCGAAACATCAGACCAAACAATAGTAATAAGATCAATTGAAATCATAATCAAGAAGTATAAATTATGGCCGAACTACTTATTTAGTAGATCTGTCAGCCTTACTACTACAATAATATAACAATCCTTATCCCTCTCAAATCCACCTCGAGTGGCTACTCAAGGGGAGAATAATTAACAATGGGCGCGGTTAACCGCATGCTAACGGACCAGTTCCTTAGAAAGCCTACCTCCAAGCATTTGTAGAACTGTCTAGCAATGGGGAAACCCTCCAGGGGACCTACTGACGACCCAACACCGCCACAGTTGTCCTTCCTGAAATTTCCCGGAGCCCAATAATATTCAATCATTTAAGTTTTAAAGAACTTTGACAATCAAAACAATATATCGAATCAATAATTGAATCAATGATCAAATCAATAATTTCAACGGTTGAATCAACAACCAATAGGAAAAATTCATCAATGAATAGTTAGGATCATTAGCAAGAAACTATAGGGACATGAAAAGGGGTAAGAATGGCAAAAGGAGAAGTTTTTAATTTCTGGAATAAATAAACCAATAGTATTGAATTAACGAAAAATCGATAGATGAGAACCAATTTTACTTACTATTTCCTTCAAGAGTTCTCTCTAAATTCTTCAAGATAATTCTTTATTTTCCTTTCTACCAACTCCAAATTTGATCTTTATATAAGGATTTGTTGGCTACTTTTGGCTAAAAGGCAATAGATAAAGTTTGTATGTGTGTGAGCATATGTATCTGGGTGTATGAAAAATTTGGAGAAGACTTACCCTTGTTTATAGTTTTAGTTTAGGGATTTAATTGCAAAAAAAAAAAAAAAAAAAAAAAATATAGCTTAAGGGTTTAGATTGTTATTAAGAAAAGTAGTTTAGGGACCTATATGTTAATTGAAGGGTCGGTCTAGTAAGAATTTTCCAAGTAAACAAAAGGGATAAGAATTTGTGAAGGATATGCCACATGGAAGGATGATGTGTAAAGTTAATATTTAAGATAAGATAGTGGAAGATTTTGGGAAAAATGGACTAATGATGTGGAGCCAAACTTGCGGAAGAATGGGAATTTGCCAAATTTATGCATGTGTTGTGCAATTTGGTCCAATAGTATTTACCCAAAGTGAGGTGCAAATGGATGAATAGAAAAGTACTATTTTTCTTGCACGTGGGGATAAATATAACTTGAAAATTTTACAAATTTATCCTTATGCAATGTCTCTGTGTGTGTGTGCGTGCGTGCGAGTTGGCCGATTTTGGCTTCCAAAAAGGAAAGAAATTTGGAAAATTTTCTTGAAAATTTGGAAAGAAATTTAAAGTGTAAAAATATTAGAAAAATTTGAGATATAAAAGGAGTTAAAGAATTTTATATAACAAATTTTGTGGATGAGTGTAACAATTTAAAATCATTAGAGAATATTTAAAATTTATCGAAAACCTTTAAAAAACTGTGGAAAGTATTTTTATGCGTGAAAAATATGGTTACGCATGAATAAAATTTTATTAATAAAGTTAAAGAATTTTACAACGTGTTACACTCCCTCCTCCCCTCAAGAAGAATTTGGTCCCTAGATTTTAACCTATCTTACATATAAGACAAGCCAACTAAATTTCTAAGCTCTAACATGTAAAGTTCAAACCTGTTAGTCAAAAAGATAAGAGTATTTTTTTTTTTCGGCATATTTCATCTTTGCGCTCCCACGTAGCTTCTTGATTCTTTTCAAGGACCTTGACTTGAAGAGTTTTCTTGTTCCTGAGTTCACAAACCTGAAATTAAGGATTCGCATGGGTTGCCAGGAAAGATCATCCTATCCTTCATTGTAGTCGATAACGTGAGACGAGTCAGTATGATATTTCTGTAGCTAGGAAACATGAGATGTGTTGTGAATCCTAGTAAGGTTGGATGGTAAATCTAGTCTATACGCAACAACCCCTACATATTCTATAATCTCAAAGGGTCTTGTAAATCAGGGAGTTAGTTTTGCATTTTCAATTTTGGAAATAGGAGTGATTGCAACATTCCTGTAAGTCTCTGATGTTCAGCTTTTATTAACTGATAAGTAAGATACTTCGTACAAATTCTGTCATGTCACGCTTTAATCTTTTCTACTGAAACTTTTGCTTCAACTTATGGTACTTCTTAGTTCTTCTTAGGTGTACCGTATACTTTGTGTTATTCACCGAGTAACACTCTTTCCCGTATCTCCTTTGGTACATATACTCTTTTTTGAATATTAACATTCTTTTCCTTCCTTGATCTTTACAAATTCACCTAGTTTAATGGTGTTTGCAAAGTAGTCCACTACTACTTGAGATTGATACAACCAATCCATACCCAAAATAAAGTTATATTCTTAGATTGGTAGTTTTATGAGATCCGCAAGGTACAACCTGTGTTTTATGGTTATAGAACAATTTCTATATCTAACATGAGTTGTGATATATAACCACATGGGTGAATAAACTTCGTAAGGAATATTCAAAATTTCATATGCTTATCCCATCTTAGAAGCACAAGCAGCAGGTATGAATAAATGAGTAATGTCAGGACAGAACTTTGCATACAAGGTCATGGATTAGTGCCTTACTTTCCACGATGTCTGTTGACTCCGTACTTTCCTTGCCAGTAAGGGCGTAAGCTCTATCTTTTGCCGGGGGTCTTTTGGCTAAATCAAATTGTTGTTGCTATTTTGGACTTTCTAAATTCGCATTGGGGTTGTGATTTTTAGGACAATTCTCTACTATGTGTTGGGGACTTCCACAATTTAAACATTTTCCTTATTTCATCTAGCACTGGTCTTCCGTATGCAAAAGACATCCACAGTAGCTGTACCTTTTTCTTATAGTTGTTGGTGTAACATATGGAGATTGGTCCTTATTCGAGGAGCTGGAGTTTTATGAAATAATAGTTTTCTTTTCTTTATTAGAATCTGCTTGCCTTGTCCCCTTTCCATTTTTCCAGTTATCCTCCAACTTTTGAAGTTCTCGAAATTCATTCTCAATCTCCATAGCCTTTTCTACTGCACGGTTATAATTTGGAAGGTTACATAAAGCTAAAGCACGGCCAAGTTCTGGCTTCAAACCTTTTACAAATTTTCTTGTCCTTCTTCTCTAATTTGTGAGGACATGTGGCGCATATTGAATCAATTTGTTATATTCTACTTCATAATTTATTACAGTCATAGCCACTTGGATCAAATTCATAAATTCCCTTTTTTTGATATCGTGTACGACTTATGGCATGAATTTTCGTAAAAACTCTATTTTAAACGCCTCCCATGTCCATTGAGTTCCATTTTCATTCCATTATTGTTCTATTCTTCTCTACCAATAAATGCCACATCTTCCAAAAGAAAAGTAGCATATTTCACTTGTTGCTTTTCTGGGTAATTAAGAACTCAAAATAGCTTCTTCACCTCTTAAATCCATGCTTCTGCTTTTCGATCATCTGGCTCTCTTTTAAACCTTGGGGGTTTGAAACGGAGAAACCTTGTTAAGGTTTTGTCCTCCATTCCATAGGTTTCACTTCCATGATTTTCAAAGTTTACTCATTGTTGGCAAAATTCCATAAATTGCTGCCACATGGTAAACATGCGTTCAGTAGTCGGTATATTCCCTTTAGGAAGAGTAGGTTCAGGCGGGACATCTTGAGGGACGTTATTTTCGTTGGTTAGATTGTTAGATCTATCGAGATTTTTCTATTGGGTACAACCTTGCTTCTGAGATCGATTACTTTGGAGCTGATTTCTTTTAGGTGCCATCATTCTAAGTTCACGATCATTCAAGAAACTCATCATGACAAGCAACCATAAGAAATCATGAGTTAGTAGTAAAAGTCCCTTGATCATTCTATTATTTCAGTAGATGGCTAGATTACTATAACACTACTATTCATGTACTATTTCTATCCATCTTGATATATTATTTGCTTATCTCAAATCCTAAATTGATATAGTACTTGGGTTCTACTCAGGTTCTAATTTTTTCTAAACTTAGGCTTTGACACCACTCTGTAGTGTCCGAAACCTAGAGCTTCCACCCCTAGGTTGAGTTGTTACTAAAATGATACCATCACAATTTATTTATGCAACATATATTTTATTAGGAGAATATCAGAGTTGTTGAAGTACATCATTACAAAGTTTGCAACAAAATTCAAAACAAATCTAAGCTATCTACATAAAACGCTTCCATAATTCCTCTTATCCTGCAAAATGTTTGACAACGTAAGTTCTAAATGAGCTTAGTAAAATTTATGGTTAGATTAGGAAAACAATGAATGAGGTGGAATATCAGACCAAACAATACTAATAAGATCGATTGAAATCATAATCAAGAAATATAAATTATGGCCGAACTAGTTATTTGGTGGATCTACCACCTTTATTACTCCAACAATATAACAATCCTTATCCTTCCCAATTCTACCTCGAGTGGATGCTCGAGGGGAGAACAATTAACAATGGGCACGATCAACCACGTGCCAACGGACCAGTTCCTTGGAAAGCCTACCTCCAGGCATCTATAGAACTGTCCAATAATGGGGAAACCCTCTAGGAGACCTACTAAAGGCTCAACACCGCCGCAACTATCCCTCTTAAAATTTCTCGGGGCCTAATAACATTCAATTATTTAAGTTTCAAAGAACTTTGACAAGCGAAACAATATATCAAATCAATAATTGAATCAATGATCAAATTAATAATTTCAACGATCAAATCAACAATCAACGGGAAGAATTCATCAATTAATAGTTAGGTTCATTAGTAAGAAACTATAAGGACATGAAAAGGGGTAAGAAGGGCAAAAAGAGAAGTTTTTAATTTCTTGAATAAATAAACCAATAGAATTGAATTAACGAAAAATCGGTAGAAGAGAACCATAAATTTTACCCAATATTCCTTTCAAAAGTTCCCTCTAAATTCATCAAGATAATTCTACATTTTCCTTACTGCCAACTCCAAATTTGATTTTTATATAAGGATTTGTTGATTAATTTTGGCTAAAAGGTAAAAGATAAAGTTTGTATGTGTGTGAGTGTGTTTGTGTGCACAGTGTGTGTATTTAGGTATATGAAAAATTTGAAGAAGACTTACCCCTATTTATAGTTTTAGTTTAGGGATTTAATTGCAAAAGAAAAATAGTTTAAGGGTTTAGATTGTTATTAAGAAAAGTAGTTTAGGGACCTATATATTGATGTAGGGGTTGGTGTGGCCTAGTAAGAATTTTTCAAGTAAACAAAAGTGATAAGGATTTGTGAAGAATATGACATATAGAAGGGTGATGTGTAAAGTTAAGATTTAGGATAAGATAGTGGAAGATTTTGTGACAAGTGGATTAATGATGTGGAGCCAAACTTTATGTAAAGTGGAAGAATGGGAATTTGCCAAATTTACGCATGTGTTGTGCAATTTCATCCAATAGTATTTATCCAAAGTGAGGTGCAAATGGATGAATAGAAAAGTGCCCTTTTTCTTGCATATGGGGATAAATATGACTTGAAAATTTTACAAATTTATCCTTATGCAATGTGTGTGTGTGTGTGTGTTGGCCAATTTTGGCTTCAAAAAAGGAAAAAATTTTTTGAAAATTTTCTTAAAAATGTGGAAAGAAATTTAAAGTGTAAAAATATTAGAAAATTTTGATATTTAAAAGGAATTAAAGAATTCTAGTAACAAATTTTATGGATGAGTATAACAATTAAAAATCATTAGAGAATATTTAAAATTTATAGAAAACATTTAAAAAACTATGGAAAATATTTTTATGTATAAAAAATATGGTTACGTATGAATAAAATTTTATTAATGGAGTTAAGAAATTTTACGGGGTGTTACATAGGAGCTACAAGAAAATTCCAAAATATCAGAAAGACTATCCTTAGAAATTTCATAAAATCTTGGACATCTATCCAATCTTGAAAACTGGGAAGGGGAGGGGGGGAGGGAGGCGTTACTTCTTTTCATTCCCCTCTCTATTTTCATTATCAAGAAAGTCATCAATGTCATGATAGCAATCAAAGTAAAGAGTAAAAGTAGTGTTTTCCTTTTTTAGACGCTTGAAAGCCGATTCAAACTTTTTTAAATGTTTTAACATTAGATAGGTAGAATTCCATCTCATGTCAATGTCAAGATATAGTAAGTGCTTTGATTCTATCTTTTCCAAATCAATACACCTTTTAAAAAGTTGACCCTAGCAGGAGAAGACTTCACATATCTAATGGCATTAAGAATCATCACAATAGATTTACTTGTTCATTTAGGTCATATTTCACAATAAGATTTACAATATGCGCACAACATCTGACATGCAAGATGAAAGTGAAGGTTAGGCTAGATGAATTCAAAAACGCAGTGAAAATAAACATTCATTAATGTGAATCAATGCCTAAGCCTTCAAAGGATTCTCATATGAGCATAAAATTTAGATTAAAGGAGAGAAAACCAACCTTTGATTTATGAAATTCAAGCTTGGCCGAAAACACAAGGATAACCGAAACTTGATGCTCTTCACTTGATCAACCTTTGATCCACTCCAAGCTTGATAGATCCAACCAAGGACTCGATCAAATCTTCAATTTCTCTTAAAAAATTAGCCATGGCCTAACACCTCAAAGCTTGGACTGAAAATCTTTCTCCAAAGTTTGAGAATGCCATGAGCTAATCTCCAATGGTTGATCAATTTTTGATTTTCTAATGTCAAGTGGAATCATACCTCTATATTGATCCACTCTTTCTCTTTAGATTATCACTCTAAATCTTTGATTAGATGGAAGATCTAAGTATGAATTTATGAGAGAATTTAGGAGATGAAGAGAGAAAATTGAGGGAGAATTTTCAGCTGCAAATTTTTTATCCAAAAAAGTGATGGACAAAATATTTTGGAGGTGGTTTTGAGTGGTATTTAAAGTGTGATCCTTGCCAACTAAGCCAACTTGGATACCTAGTTAGCAATGTGGTTTTGAAGAGAAGAATCTAAATTTTTCTCTTCAAAATATCTTGTCCAACTTGGCATCTATGTCAGTTAATCTATGTGGCATTTTAATTAATAATTAATTAAAGTACTATATGAATTCTAATTCACTTTAAATACCTCTTTTATTTTTCTTTTTAATTTAAATTGTCTTCTTGAATCAATTAATTCAACTATTGAAATTAATTGAATTAAATTAACCATTAATTTAATTAGAATAATTTCACTATTCAAATTAAAGTCAAACATTTTGACTTTTAGTCAAATTCTCTCTTCTTTTGTTTAAATCTAATTTAGATAATTTTCTCTAAACCAATTAGACAATCTCCATTTAATTCATACCATAACTTAATCAAGGAAGGCGTGTGACTCATGCGATTGACTAAATAATTCAATTAATCACTCATAAAATTAATCTCTATTAATTATAGAGTACACAATCTCCATAGTCGATGTCTAACCACGAACCTATTAAGCCCAATTTATTGGTGAACTAATTGTGGTGTGAACCTTATTTACTTATACGTGCCGTGTAAATATGATCTCTCTATTTTTCATTTCTCGATTGTGGCATAGGATTAAGATATTTTTAGCATCCCTAATAGCCCAATAGCTGTGCATCTATTTTTAATGATTGATTCGTTTATATCCTCGATTTTGGAAACTCCTTTTCAAATCGACACACTACATTGTGTAAGAATTTTTCTTGAATCAAATTATCATAGAAAATATAGAAGACATACGCGTTCACCATGACGAGGAAACGTATCCTTTTTAAGAACTTATAAACCTCTATGCGTAGATGGCTTACACTTAACGTGCACCTCATGTGATCCCTTAATAAGTGGTAGAGATGCACATCAAAGAATAAGGACTACCATAAGGTTACCATGGTCCTTTAAATCTAAAGACTAATCACATGTATTATCGTAAGATAGAGAATAATCCATCACTGAATACCATTATGGCTATCTCATGGAATTCTCTATATTGGATCTCTCAATGAACTTATTCTTCTAACAAGCACCTACTAACATGCACCGATATCAACTACACCGGTTACCTATGAAACAGGACAACAATTTAACTCCTTGAATTATGGATCATTAGTGTAAGTCTGTCCGAATCTAAGATGTTCTCGTGTCAAAGATTCTATAACTTGGAGAATTTAAGATCAAGACATCTACAGACTAATTTCATAATTACCATCATATGCTTGACCTAGCCTTATAGCCTTATATGATCTAGAGAACTTCTTCCATATCGATTGTTGATGAGACAATTCACGAGGATATGAAGAAAACGACCATTTTATTTATATTACAAAAATAAGATTGTTTATACAAGAGCAGTTATTATAAGCCAAATTTAATCAGTTGTGGGGCACTATTCTTGCAATCTCCCACTTACCCTAAAGCTAATTACTTATAGTCCTTAGGTCTATCTTCTCAAGATGTCTTTCAAAACCTTTTTGGGTAAATGGCTTAGTTAGTGGAACTGCTATATTCTCTTCTAAGGCTCTTATGTCGCCTCTATCAATGATCTTTTGGATCAAATGATAACGCCTCATTATGTGCTTGGATCGCTGATAAGGTCTTGACTCTTTCTCTTACGTAATGGCTCCATTGTTGTCACAAAAGATGACAATGGGCTCCGCCATGCTAGGAACTATATCTAATTCTTGGATGAAGTTTTTATCGAAACACCCTCTTTTGCAGCATCTGATGCTGCTATATATTCCACCTCAGTGGTTGAATTGGCCATGGTATTTTACTTAGAACTCTTTCAACTTACCGCGCTGCCATTAAGGCAAAATATAAATCTCAAAATGGATGTATTGTCATCTACATCGGATTGGAAACTAGAATCTGAAAATCCTTCCAATTTCAATTCTCCACCGTCGTAAACAAGAAACAATTTCTTGGTTTTTCTTAAATACTTGAGAATTGTCTTTACAGCACTACAGTGACTCTAATCGGAATTGGATTGAAAGTCGCTCGTAACACTTTGAGCATATGCTACATATGGTCTCGTACATGGTATCACATATATTATACTTCCTATAGTAGAGGAATAAGGTATGCCAAACATCCTACGTCTTTTTTCTTCCGTCTTTAGGGCCATAGATTTAGAGAGATGTAATCTATATCTCATAGGAAGGAATTTTCTCTTGGATTCTTCCATACTAAATCGCTTTAGTATTTTATTTATTTACGGACTTTGGGAGAGTCTCAGCAATCTTTTCAATCTATCTTTATAAATCCATATTCCCAATACAAAGGACACCTCTCCTAAATCTTTCATGGAGAATTGTGTAGATAAACGTACTTTAGTATACTCTAATGTTTCTACATTATTCCCAATAAGTAGGATATTTACATAAAGTACTAAAAAATTGTACCTGGCTCCCACTTCTCTTTTAATACGAACATGGTTCATACATATTTTTGATAAAGCAAAACCCTTTGACTGTCTTATCAAAATGTATGTTCCAACTTCGAGACGCTTACTTGAGTCCATAAATGGACCTTTGGAACTTGCAAACCTTTTGCTCGCTCCCACTGGACGTGAAGCCCTCTGGTTGTTTCATATAAATTTTTTTATCGAGGTTACCATTAAAAAAGGTGAATTTTTTTTTTTACATCTATTTGCTATATCTCATAGTCATAATTTGCAGCTATGACAAGTATAATCCTAATGGATTTAGCCATCGCAACAGGCGAGAATGTTTCCTTAAAGTCTATACCCGATCGTTGAGTATATCCTTTAGCCACAAATCTTGCCTTATAGGTCAAATCTCTCTATTAATTTTCAACTTACGCTTAAAGATCTATTTGCATCTAACGAGTGCTATACCCTCTAATGGATCAACTAAGGTCTAAACCTTATTGGAGTACAAGAAGTTCATTTTAGGCTGCATAACTTGTTGCCAATGTCTCGAATCCACATTTGACATGACTTCCTCATAGGCCTTTGGATCGCTATTCGATTGACCGATCTCATGAAAAAATTTCAATTTTCGGGCTCTTTCCTAATCTGATAAGACATTTTGGGAAATTATATATTTTGGAGTTTGTCTGCTTTTTTTGGTTGTGAATTTTTTTCTTGATTGTGGACTTCGTTAAGTTCCACAATTTTGCCTTTTTTTGATCTAATAGAAACTTCTTCTTCAAAATGGTGGCATTTTTCGAAACAAACACTTTTTATTCTGAAGGATCATAGAAGTAATAAATTGCAAACTCTTTGGAGTAGCCCACAAATTTGCATAAGGTGAATCTAGCATCCAACTTATCTTCCACTAGTCTTTTGACATAAGTAGGAGATCTCCTTACTTTCAAATAAAAATATGGGGATACTTTATTATACCATATCTCATGTGGCATTTTAGACATCGACTTAGAAGGTACTATGTTTAATAACTTCGCCGCCATCTCATGAGCATAGCCCCAAAATGAAAGAAGAAGGTTCGTGAAACTCATCATAGATCATACCATGTCTAACAAGATACGATTTCTATCTTCCACCACACCATTCAACTGTGGTATAGCAGAATGAGTCCATTGTGAGAGAATCTCATTCTCTTCTAGATAATCAAGAAACTCGTCACTAAAATATTCACTTCCTCGATCGAATCGAAAAGTTTTTATGCTTAGATTGAGTTATTTCTCTACTTCATTCTTATACACCTTGGACATTTCAAAAGTTTTGAACTTATTTTTCATAAGAAACACCTGTCCAAAATGTGTATAATCTTCGATAAACGTAATGAAGTAATTATAACTACCCTGAGCACTTACTTTTAGTAGCTCGCATACATCCATGTGAACTACTTCTAATGGTTTGGTGGCACATTTTGGTTGTCCAACAAACGATGACTTAGTCACCTTTTTCTTTAAACAAAACTCGCAAGTTAGTAACTCCTTAATGTCACTTATAGAAAATAAACCTCAGACAACCAACCTACTTATTCTATTTTTGAAAATATGCCCAAGTCTAGCATGTCATAGTATACTTGGTTATGGTCATCTAACTTTCTTTTGTTCTCTTGTTGAATTTACAATAATGTAAAGTTAAAATTTCGGGTATAAAGCCTATTTATTAGTGTACCGGTAGTCATTAAAAATTATCTTTAGAAAGAAAATACTTTTTATTCTTGTAAGAAAATTCATAATTTTTTTTATCCAATACGGGAGTTAAAATGATGTTCTTAAATAAGGACGGTACAAAGAGATAATTATTCAATTCTAACTTTTAATTAGTACTAGTTATAGCAACTAGGCCTGAGGTTTCGGTGTCAACTCTTGCACTCTTGCACCATTTCCCATCCTAAGGGTCATATTCCCTTTACTTAGTCTTTTCGTCTCTGCATCTCTTGTAACGACTTGCAAATGTGAGAATCACATATGGTATCAAATACCCAAGTATCACTGTTAATTGAAAGATAAACTTCAACAAAGAACATATAATTTTTCAAAAAAGCCAAATACTTCTTACAATTTCTCTTTCAATGCTCAATTTCTCTACGATAAAAGTATTTGTCCCTTTAGTGTTGGATTTCTTTTTTATTTTGCCCAATGACTTTAGAACTTACTTCTATTTGGAAGAAGAACATCTCTTCTTCTTTTTCCTTATCTTGCCCTTATGGGCCTTTGAAGTTGAAGCAACCAATACCGTTTTATCTTTCTTTATAGTAGACTCGACTATGACAAGCATATCAGCTAACTCGTTAATTGTCACTTCGAGTTTACTGATATTGAAATTTATGACGAAATGATCGAATGAGCTTGGCAATTATTGAAGAATTTCTATATAAAGATTATTATCCATGACAACATCAAGTTTCCCCAGCCTTTTAATTAAAGAAATCATTTTTAAACCAGACTCGTGAACACTTGATCCTTCAACCATTCGTGCCCTAAACAATTCTTTGAAGGTGTTAAAGTGTTCATAATATGTTTGTACCGAGTGCAGTACCGAGTGCAACTCCTCTAAGTACATGTGTATCTCACTAGCATGCTTTATGTGCTCGCGAGACTTTTGAAACTCACTTGACATTGATGCCAATATTAAATATCGAGTTTGAAGATCATCTTCTTGTCAAAAATTGATGATTTCTCACATGTCTGTCGTTGCATTATCGGGGATGGTATTGGGGGGACCTTGAGTCAAAACATATATCCTCTTTTCGAAATCAAGTATTATTTTTAAGTTTCTAAACCAATCACTATAGTTGGGATTGGTAAGCTTATTAATTTTCAAAATAACAGAGAGTGTATTTTTAGCCATTTGAATTTGTTGATTTTAAAAATTTATAAAAGTAAAGAAGAAAATATAAGTATTTATTTGTGTAATATAATTAAACATGATATGATCTTGTATCATGGGTTATCTCCCACTATTTCCTTCAAATTTTATGCCTTCTCATAAAATTCGGGAAATCATATTTTCTAGTGGGTTTTAGGATTCTTAAGAATTATTTATAGGCTCATGAGACGTAGCCATCTACAAATAACTCTTTATATAGGTAACTGACTTTACCAATTACATCAACTATGCAACCCCTAAAATTATTTTGGCTTATCTTTCGTATAGACCCACGAGATACAGCTATCTATACTATTTGATGTTAAGTTTGACCCACAATCATTCTTTACAATTAACTCAATTATGGTCATCCCACGAAATATAGCCAATGCAATAATTGAACTAATTAAAAGAGCATCACATGCTTGAAGTAGTGATAATAGCTTTCCAAGTAGGCATGTCTCACGAGACATGGCTAATGTACCCACTTGATAGCATCTCATGTCATTTAGTTATTGGTGGAAGGCATGCAATATTAAATTCAATTTAATTTATCCATTATAACTTAATATAATTTTTCTTTTAAAAAATACTTAAACTTTCTAAATGAGGGTTTTTGAGGAATTGCCAAGACCTCGTAATGTTTTATTTACTCTTATTTAGGTTATCTATTAAAAGTATGCATCACCATATATTATAAGGACAATAATTATAAATAAGTAAATAAAACAACCTAGCATGCTCCTAGGGTGAATGATTATGAGCCTTGACCAAATAATGCACTTAGAGCCATTAGTACATTACTTAGTGATTTTGGTGAGTAATTAGATGAATAGATCCTATCTATTATATATACATCACTATGTATACATGGCCTTTATGTCTTGAACTCCATCTTCTTCTTCTTGATTACAAGATATACCATGCATGCATGCATGGCCTTCGATCAAAAGAAAAAGAAGATTTTTCCATCCTAAATCTACTCTCATTACAAAATGGAAGAGAGACATGCAAATTCCATTTAATTACAAACCTAATTAATAAATCAATTCATTAAAACTATTTTAATAAGGCTCATAATCATCCCATACATTCATTCAACATCAAACATCCATCACATAAATATTTGAAATTAAATAAACAACAATTAATTAAACATTTATCACATGAACATATAATTAAAAACAAACTAGTGCATTATATGCTACTATTTTGCCACTGGAAATTATTTCATGTAAAGTATTAATTAAATGTGGAATTAAACTTAGTTTTAAATCACTTTGAGGTTTCTAAAACCCACCAATACCTTGGGGATAATTTAGAACACTCTAGAAGATCAAATCACATAAAACATTGGATCAAAATATCAAGCAACGTTTCCTTGACATATTTTCAGGTCTGGCTGGCAGCCTCTAATCAAGAATTTTTAGAAAAATATTTTTTACTCTAAAAATCACCAAATTTAAACCACATGTTCGCAACACATAATAGATAACTTACAAAATAAAGAAGCACAGAAATAACATCAATTAGAGCATGAAAAACCTGAATTACAGTAGGGTTGGTGCACAAATATAACACTCTCGGGTTTGTTTGGCAGTGCTCATTCAAAGATTTTTAGAAAATTCGTCTTGATTCCAAAAATCACCAAATTTAAACCATATATTCCCAACATATGATAGATGATTTAGAAAATCAAGGAGCACAAAAATAACATCAATTAGAGCATCAGAAAAGACCAAATCCGAGAGCACAGTGCACACGTTTTCCAAAAACCTCAATATGTTCTTAACATAATTTTCATACTCTAATTTATGTAATTTTTGATCCAACCTACATTAGATCCAATCGAATATATATGTATTGATCTCCTAAATGTCTTAAAATAATTTTAAAATTATTAATTACAGTAATCAACATTAATTCCACATCTAATCACAAGATCAACACCAACCACTCAAATAATTCAATCAAATTGAATCTAAATCATGCGAGATCAACATATAGTATCAATTATCACATAATTCACATAAATCCAAACTACACACATGACCTAGTGACCTCCAATTCATTAGATTGAATCAAGATCACTAAATCCACATCAATTCATCACATAAATTAGTGTTTTAACGAATTTAAAATCCAACCCATATGATTTGGCATGGATACCGCATGAAAGTAAAGGTTATGCTAGATAAATCCAAAAATACAGTGAAAATAGACATTCATCAACATAAATCAATGCCCAAACCTTCAAAGAATCCTCATATGAATATAGAATTTAGATTACAGAAAAGAAAACCAATCTTTGATATATGAAATTCAAGCTTGGCCGAACACACAAGGATAACCAAAACTTGATACTTTTCACTTGATTAACCTTTGATTCACTCCAAGCTTGATAGATCCAACCAAGGACTCTATCAAATCTTCAATTCCTCTTCAAAAATTAGCCATGGCCGAACACCATAAGGCTTGGACCAAAAATCTTTCTCCAATGTTTGAAAATGCCGTGAGCTAATCTCCAATGGTTGATCAACTTTTGATCTTCAAATGTCAAATGGAATCACACCTCTAATGTTAATTCACTCTTCCTTTTTAGATTATCACTCTAGATCTTTGGTTAGATGGAAGATCTAAGTATGAATTTATGAGAGAATTTAGGAGATGAAGAGAGAAAATGGAGGGAGAATTTTCAGCGGCAAATTTTTGATAAAAAAATGTGATGGCCAAAATATTTTTGAGGTGCTTTTGAGTGGTATCTAAAGTGTGATCCTTGTCAACTTGGATGCTTAATTGGCAATTGATTTTGGAGAGAAGAATCTAGATTTTTCTCTTCAAAATATCTTATCCAATTTGGCATCCAAGTTGGTTAATTTATGTGGCATTTTAATTAATAATTAATTAAAGTGCTATATAAATTCAAATTCACTTTAAATACCTATTTTTATTTTCCTCCCAATTTAAATTGTCTTCTTAAATTAATTAATTCAACTATTGAAATTAATTAAATTAAATTAACTATTAATTTAACTAGATTAATTTGACTCTTCAAATTAAACTATTCAAGATGACCAATTTTGACTTTTAGTCAAATTCTCTTTTCTTTTGCCTAAATCCAATTTAGACAATTTTCTCTAGTCCAATTAGACAATTTCCATTTAATTCATATTGTGACTTAATCGAGAAAGGAGTGTGACCCATTAGATTCATCAATTAATTAGATATGGGCTCGTAACTTTTACAATTCATGATTAATTGAACAATTAATTAATCACTCATAAAATTAATCTCTATTAATTCTAGAGTACCCAATCTCCATAGTCGATGTTTAACCACAAACCTATAGAGCCCAATTTATTGGTGAATTAATTGTGGTGTGAACTTATTTACTTATGTCTGCTGTGCAAATACGACCCCTTCATTTTTCATATCCCAATTATGGCCTAGGGTTAAGATATTTTCGACGTCCTTAATAGCCCAATAACTATGTATCTGTTTTTAATGATTGATTTATTCATAGCCTCGACTTTGGAAACTCTTTTCCAAATTGACACAATACCTTGCGCAAGGATTTTTTTGGAACCAAATGATCATAGAAAACATACGAGACATACTCGTTCATCATGATGAGAAATAGATCATTTCTTGAAACTCACAAACCTCTATGCGTAGATGGCTTGCACCCAACGTGCACCTCATGTGATTTGCTAATAAGTGATCAAAACGCACATCAAAGAACAAGAACCTACCATAAGGTTACCATAGTCTATCAAGTCTAAGGACTAATTAGATGTACTATAGTAAGATAGAGAATAATTCATCACTGAATGCCACTACGGTTATTTCATGGAATTCTCTATGTTGGATATGTCAATGAACCTGTTCTTCTAACAAGCACCCACTAACATGCGTCGGTGTCAACTATACCGATTACCCATGAAATGGGGCAATAATTCAACTCATAGAGACTAATTTTCTTGATCACCATCATGTGCGTAACCTAGTTCCTAGCCTTATATGATCTCGAGAACTTCTTCCATATCGAATTGTTGATGAGACAATTCACAAGGATAAGAAGAAGATTGCCATTTTATTTATATTACAAAAATAAGATCGTTTATACAAGAGCAGTTATTACAAGCCAAATTTAATTAGCTGCGGGGCACTACTCTAACACAAGAATCTATTTTCAAGTATTGATTCTTTCCAACTAGTATTTCTTTTCAAATAATCAATGGCAACGTCATTAGAGAAGGCATTGTCAACAATAAGAGAAATTTTTTTCGATTCCTCATTCAACTGAACATCCCTTAGTAGCTTTTCCAGTTATAACCCCTTTGTGATTCTCAACAATAACAAAATTCAAAATTCTTTTTGCAATCTCCATTCATTGTCTATCTGATGGGAGATGAGTCACATGTAATTCGAATTTTTTATGGACGTTCATGTATTAGTTGTAAGATGCACACATTGTGCTTTTACAGACTTCTTTAGTGCTTTCGTTTCTTCCACGTATAGTCCCATGCACAATGACATACCTTGGGAGTATAAATCTATGTTCCAATACTTGAGAATAAGCATTAAAATGGTCTCCCTCTATAATTCTAAATGGCAACTCATCAATTATGATCATCTTAGCCAAAGATTTTCTAATTCCTTCAATATCCAATTTCTTTACTTTGTCCGATGCAATTTCATTTTCTTTCTTGGCTCAGCAAAATCCTTAATTAGTTTTGAGATTTATATCTTCAGTAAGGATGTTTAGTGCGCTTTTTATTTGAATGTCTCTACAACTTGCTACTACCATTAATGTGCTAATCAGTAGCATAATGCTCACAAAATAAGTACAAGCTACTCTAGGCAAATTGCTCCTCTTTATTTTGGTGAAATGATCTCAAATCTCAGACGTAGCATTGCTCTTGGTAGTTTATGTTGGGTGCTTTTCATCTTTTAAGGTCTTTCGTACAATTATCTTCAGAGGATGAGAGGATTGATGAATTGATTTACCTTTGCTACAAGAAGGAGGTTTTTGTGAAGTGGATTTTAACTCCCATCTGATGAACAAAAGTAGCGGTTTGAATACAATTAGTCTCACTTAACATATGCAAATAAATAAAAAAAGGTAAATTTATTTAAGTAATTTTCTTTGAGGTAATTTGTTAAATATATAATAAACAAAATTGAAATGACATTTCATATGAAATAAATGGGTGAAATAATCAAACATTATGTACTTGCTATTTAGAGCCCGAAGTCTGTTTGCCTTCCATGCCTTAAAAGAAGATGAATTTAGTTTAGGACTTAGATTTTAGTAGTTTAGTGGACAAACATAAGAGTACTAGGGTTTTGAACTTTTATTAAGAGATCAAGAGAGGAATCTTGAGACCATGCAAACTTATTGAGAGAAAAAAAAAAAAAAAGAAGAAACCAATGGCAGCGGTTGAAGAGATGTTAGCACAATGGGTAATAGATTTGGGGAATGGCTTGGAGGTCTTTAAAGCTCTTTTATTTTATTTTATTTTCTTTTCCTTTTTTGTTTATCATCAATGCAAAATGGTTTCAAATGAGTCAGAACATTTTAAAAGTGAAACTTTGGCTATTGTGTAATATTTTCTACCTATAAAATAATGGGAAAAAAGAAAACAAATTTGTCTTTTCTTTTTATACATTACTCTTATGGGTGAATTGCAAATTACCCCCTTGTGTTATTTGGAAATAGCACAAAGATCCCTGTGATATCGTAAATAGCAAGAAAACCCCTTGTGTTTTCAACCACAGTAGCATATTCAAGCAAAGTCTCCTGCGTGCCCTCAACGCACTAATAAATGCAGCTGGGTCTGAAAAAATAATTCTGTAATGACAATATTGCCCTTCTCTATCTCCTCTATACATTGGAAGAAGATTTGTTGGGTGTCTCTATCAAAATCTCACCTTTTTCTTTCCTCCCAGCTCCAACGAGAATCTGCAAAAGGCCATTAATGGCGAGTTCAAGCTTCAACAAGATAAGGAAGTGCATGGTGCATACTCCTGCGGTCGATTTAAGGTATGGAAACACCCCCTATTGCTA
>JACFYI010003205.1:143346-162879 GCA_014898755.1 Handroanthus guayacan | reverse complement strand
ATTGTTGTTTGACCTTTAATAACCTGATTAAGTTCTAATTGGACTTTATTTACGACCTGAGATGACAGTGTATTGAGAAACAAATTGCAAAACCTCGGCTATGTTTCTTTGCCCAATTTGAGCTTTACTAGTCTACTGTAATTCACTACATTTGTTATGTTCTTCTGTTTCTTCACACTAGCATTTCAGTAGGTTGACCAAGCCTGTCGAACTGAGGCTTGGGTGTCTCATCCTTGTCTGTTTCGAATATGGACCTGCTGTACACATTTCTGCTCGAGAATACTACTTATAGACACTTTTGTATCCTGAAAGTTATGGCATGGCTTGTGTTGCAGCTACAGCACTTCACTACTGCTAATACTTCTCAATTGATAGTCTCCTTGCTTCTGCCAATGTTCTACTAATATGTGCTTAGTGTTCTGTGTATTCTAAAAATACAATATGTTACTTGTGAAATATAATTAGACTTCCTAGCTTCTTGTATCTTTATATTTCTTCCTCTATGTAGTTGATAATCTGTGACCAGGCACTTCTACTCCAAGTCAACCTTCTTTCTCAGGATATCTCTGCCTAAAAACCAACAGTTCAGAAAGGAATGGCTTCACAACAAAGTCCTTTTATATTGGAGATTATAATCTTCTTTTTATTATTATAACGAAGATAATTGCCTACATTAATTTGGTTTACTTGGTGATGCCTTTTCTATTCATTCTGTGATGAAAGATGTCATTAGAGGACAGTTGGTAACTATGAAAATTGAAAAGGGGTTCTCTTTTTCCCTGACTTTTTCTTTATCTCATCCTTCATTTCTCTCACCTCCTTTCCCTTGCGTCACTTACAGGGACCTTATACTTTAAAAGAGCATAAGGAGCTTTTAGGAAACACCATTAAAGCTCTGTGCAATGCTGATGTGTCTGAGAGAATTTTTATTTCTGGAAAGGATGTTTCCCTGCCAGAAACTACCATACGGGATCCTAGGAGGCCTCACAGAAATGTTGGTGGAAAAAGAGTGTCACAGCGACCAATTCTTGCCTTCTTTGCTGGAAACAGGCATGGCAGGGTTCGTCCTACACTTCTCAAGTACTGGAGTGACAAAGACAATGACATGAGGATATATGGCCCTTTACCTAACAGAGTATCACGACTAATGTCTTATCCCCAGCACATGAAATCGAGCAAATATTGCATTTGTCCCATGGGATTTGAGGTCAACAGCCCACGAATTGTTGAGGCCATATATTATGAGTGCGTGCCAGTGATCATTGCTGATAATTTTGTTCCTCCACTCAACGAAGTTCTCAATTGGGATGCCTTCTCTGTCATTGTAGCTGAAAAGGACATTCCCAAGCTAAAAGAGATACTCCTAGCAATCCCTCTGAGAAGATATCTTATCATGCAAACCAATGTGAAAAGGTTGCAGAAGCATTTCCTTTGGAATGTGAAACCTGTCCCATATGATCTGTTCCATATGATTCTTCATTCAATATGGTCCAGCAGACTCAACCAGATTCAGATAGCACAGCCATCATAAGTCCAATTCAGGTTCGTGTGCGCTTTTGTATCTGTAATCTCTTTATGATGCGAATTGGATAAAGTTAGTCCAAGGTTCAAGATCAGTCTTTTGCGGTTCAGTTTCACAGGCATGATCGCGATTAGGTTGGCAGTCCTGGCTCATCCCGAAGAAAGAACATACAGCAAAATTTATCGACCAAAATATGCAATTGCATATTCATCATTTGGTAACATTTACTTGCACAGATTCTTTTCATTTGATTAATAGCAGTATACTTCGTATCATGCGGGCCTGAAGGTAATAGCTCTCTGTTTGGACGTTGCTTCATCACCCCAAATTCTTTTGCCCAAAACACAACTGAACGATGCTGAAAATGATTGCTCCACAATGCACTGTATATATATATATATATATTATTCTTCAGTCTGTACATTTTTGTATATATATTTGTAACAGAAAAAAAAGGAAAATAAAATATATATGTAAGAAATTATGTAATGCATATCGAAGACGAGTATAATTGCAAAGTTCTACGAAGACTAAAGACCATTGTTGCGTTTGAATCCATTTGCTATTGCACGTAACTTGAGTACAAGTTTTAGTAGCAATAGGTTGGGTTTTTCAGTAGATTAGGTTATATATATGACTTGAGAAGCTTGAAGGAGAATGTAGAATAATGTTAACATGTTGAAACATACCTTCTTTTTTATGAAAGGCTAGGTGGCAATTCAAGTGGGTTCGTATTGGATTGAATTAAGTGTATAATATAAATTTCGACAATTCTAACATGACTCAATCTGATAGTAACCTGAAATTGCCTAATCCTTATACGGAAACCAAGCTAACTTCGGCCCGATAATGTTTTTAGTCTTTTAAGTCTTCAAATAAAATTTGTTAATTCTTGTTTTCTTTTGCCATTCTTGTAAGTGCAATAAAGTATACAAACTACGATTTCGTTGATTTCTCAATAAATATTGTTCTCTATCAAGAGTATATTTTCACTGATGTTCAGGGTCCGAAACCTATCTCTTTAATTCATGGTTATATTTCATTATCTTATATTTATAGACCATTACATCAAATAATGCCTAAGTTTCTGAGATTTTTCTTAAACTCAAAGCCACTATTAAAAATATTTTAGAACGCCCCTTGTTTCTGTTTATTTTGATGATGGTGGAGAATTTGTTCACATTCGCAGTTTTCTTTCCTCTAATGAAATTTCTCACTTTCTAACTCCACCCTATGCATTTGATCACAATGATACTGGTGAACATTGCTATTGTTTTATGGTTGAATCTCGACTTCAATTTCTTAATATAGCCAATCCACCTTTAGAAGTTTGGTCTAATGCACTTCATGCTGCCACGTCTCTTATCAATAGGTTACCTACCTGAACTCAACGACTCTCCTTATTTTCGTATGTTTGTTTTTGAATTACAATTGTCTCAAAATCTTTAGTTGAACTCATCCAGTCTTGGAGCTTAAGTGCACACTCACCTCTACTATTACACATAGTTCCCACTTATCCAGCAATTGATCATTTGTACCAAACTAATATAGAGCCTTCATGTGGTACATTTATCTCATCGACCTAGCCTCAAAAGAGTCTCACGTACTGATGCCTTCCTATCCCATGTTTATCTATGAAAAGAACAATATTTGGAAGCTTGTACTTTTCCTCGATACACGTCAAAGCCTCGCCATAAGCCTTCTAAATCTGATCTTAAATCTTAAATCCTCTATCATCAAAGCTTGAGACAAAAGAAAGGAACCAGAGCCATAAACACTTCCCCAAAAGCTGAAGCGTGAGAAATGGGGGCTTTCTGTGGACATGGTTGAGGAGACAAATACAATTGACCATGAAAGTACTTTCTCTACTCTTTTATACCTTGCACATGTTCCTTGTGATATTGTTGGCTTTAAAAAGATTTGGAGGATCAAGTACAATCTAGATCATATAGTTAACAAAAACAAGGCTTGGCGTATTGCTCGACATTTTATTCTAAAAATAAATTAATATATATATATATATATATTGCATATCATATAGTATAAATGATAAAAAATGAGCATGCGACGAAGGAGCATAACACACACATGCAGTTGCCCGTCCATGCACACACACACACACATGTGTGTGTGTATATTCATTTCTATGTGTATACTTTTTATTTGAAATCAAATATTCATACTTTATTTTGGGAATGAATAATGTTTGTTTTCTTAAAATTAAAATACTTAAAAAAACTAATGAAGGAATAAATCTAAAGTAGTCCTGCTAGCCCAATGTCAAAGAGGAAGCCAACATATGGGCTCAAGTATATAGCCCAAATGGGTGTTTTGCTATTGATAGCCCAATGCTGGCCCACAAGGCCCAGGTTAGCACGTTATTCGCATCCGTGCGATCGTACGACCAGAGAAATCCTCACCTTCCATTTAATAACACGTGGCTAGATCACATTAAAAACACAGAGTTCAAGGATGTACAGGAGACACTATAAATACCATGCCATAATGAATCCAAGTTGTTAGGCACCAACCATCCACGGGTCTAACTATAATGTATCGGGGGTTTTAATGTAATTTTAAAAATCACAATGGGTGTTAACTAATTAGAGTAAACCTCATGGGTTGTTGAGGTAATTCTCCTTTTAAAACATGTAAAATTTCTATCAGACGATTTCTTTTGAACAGTTATAATTGCTAGAATTGTGTAAATTCTCTTGCATTCTTCATCAACCTGAAACAAGATCTATGGATCTTCCTCAAGCTCAAGAAAAGTTTTGACCCATTCCAATTCATTGGTTCCTTGAGTTGAGAAATCCAAGCTGGCATCATCATGATGATCTGGGCTGATCATGAGTTGATCTCCATTAATATCTCCACTTGCTTCATCTTCTGTCTCTTTCATCGTCAGCTGACCTGCCCCACTCCTACTTTCCGTATTGAGTAGTGCTACTGTTGGGTTTGCGGGTAATTTCTCCATTAACTTAGCTTTCTTCCTCAAATAGGCGTTCCAGTGGTTCTTTATCTCATTATCTGTTCTTCCCGGAAGTCTTTTGGCAATTAATGACCACCTATGTATATGTACATTTGGAAAATTAACTCACTTGAATAGTGCTATATAGGATTAACAAAAGATAATCATCTAAACACTCTCTGAAGTTTTATCTAATTATAAAAATAGTTTATGTAACTTGAAAAATTACAGTAGTGTTCCCTTTCGTTAGTTCAGTTGATTGAAAATCTAACAAAACTTGTGTAGTATTATAATTTAATGCCTCCTAAAAGTTTAATATGTAGACTGAAATATTATAAGTAAATCTTCTCTCATTTAGGGTCCCACTTGTAATGTTGCACATGCCATATTAAGTTTCAATCAATTGAACAATAGTTACGAAGAGGGATTTATTATAATATTTTAAATCACAAGAAGTGCTTTTAAAACTACGCCAAATCTTATAAAATGTTTGTGTAATTAGGTCAAACCTTAGAAAATATTAATGTAATTATTCCTCATTTAAGAACACTTGAACAGCCGTAGGAGTGCCACTTGATGTAATTGTACTAAACTACAGCCTTAGTATGGTTTGGCTATGCGCTAAGAAGGCTTTTATTCAATGGCAAGGTGGAGGTGTTCCTATGATTCTAGAAACCTTGTATTTGATTTCCACCACCATGTAGGGTCATTATCATTATTATTTTTTTTTAACCATATGGTAGGCTGTTTAGTATTTTTCTAATAGACTATTGACTTTTTTCCTTATTATTGTACTGATTTTTATTTGTTATTGATGTATTAATATATTATCTCAATGTCGTAATGACCTCTCTTTCAAATATATATACATGTGTGTGTGTGTGTGCGGGGTTTGACTATGTCAAATCGGAACAATTGAAAAATATGAATCTATTACTAAATCATGGAAGACACGAAATCTAGAACGCGAAGTCTAAATAAATTAAATTGAGACGAGACATGGAAGGTGAAGAAAAGGGAAAAAGAAAGAAAAAGAAAGAAACTCAATAAGAAGCCTCAATGAAACAACATAGAGAAACAAAAAGATCAGTAGTACGCATGGAAAATTTTTAAGTATCTTTTCTATCTGACACACGGAAGTTATGTTACCATATTTTATTTTGGAAAAATACCTAAATACCCTTAAAGTTTACCTAAATTATTAAAACACTGTGTGTTATTTCGATGGTTACCATTACACTCCCTTTATATTACAATTATACTATTTGGAAGTATAAAAAGCATTACAAATAGACTAATACGGGGTCTACTGGTAGTGTTCGTTACACCCTTAGGGAACCTATTACGATATATAAGGGTTTTGCAGAAATTATTCAAACTACAGGAGGTGTTTCGACAATTAGGTAAATCTTAGGAAGTACTGAGACAATAATCCCTTTTATTTTCTCATTTTTCGCTTCATATATAACAAATAAACTTGGCACATATATCCCTATCTGAGGAAATTTCGCTGTAAATTTCTCAAATGCCAACCTCCTCCAACATCTTTCTCATAGATGCACACATTTTTACACGAAAGCTAACATAGTTTTTTCATCCACATTTTCAAATCCACGAATTAGCTTTAGGAAAAATTAGCTTTTGGAAAAAAAATATGCCCAAGTAAACATTTTATATATGTGAGAATTGCGTTCTACACTTGGTAATTGCAATAGAATTGAGACAATGGCTCCATGATGAAATGTTCAATCTCTCCTATAGACCATATACACGAATGACAAACCGAGCAAGAAAAGTTAAGATCATTTGTGTTTTTCTATGACAATACAACTACCACTGTTTATTTCATTGTAAGGATAAATTTCAAATATATTGCATCCACAATCAAGTATTTTTATAATATCATATTTAATATATTCGACACGTGTCAGTATAATATTGTAATAGAATAAGTAATGGAGCATATATTGGAACAAAAGATCAAAAATGGGCTAACATACCTATTTCCGAGCAACCTATGAAGCCTAAGGATCAAGTCATCCTCAGCATCAGAAAAGCTGCCTCTCTTGATGTCGGGTCTAAGGTAGTTCAACCATCTCAACCTGCAACTCTTTCCACATCTATTCAAACCTGATTTCATAGCCACAGATTTCCACCTCTTGGGGCCGTGTTTCTCTACATAGGCGGCCAGTTTCTTGTCCTCATCGGCTGTCCATGCCCCTTTGTTTAGAGATCTCTTGTTAGCCCTATCAATATCATTCTTATTAGCCATGTCAAAGTCAATCTTGTGTTTCTAAGCATTTTTGCGTGGGTGAGTGTGTATATATAAGTAACGAGTAAATGTGGATGATTACCTCAACATTCCATCAGGTTTGGCCTAATTATAGAAATACTCCATATGGTTTGAGAAATTATAATATCATCTGTGTGATTAGACTAAAAAAGGGCTACTTGTAATGTTTCACTCAATTGTACCTTCAGATAGCACTTTACTTATTAAGGAATGATATTGTAATTTTTCAAACCATAAGAAGCATTACAATTAACTTGTCACATTTTTAGGCAACTGATACACTTGTAATGTGCGGGGGATGATATTGTACTTTGTAGAATCACAAGTGACGTTTTTGTAATTATATCCAATCTCGAAGGGTGGAGAAGGTAATCTAGTGTTTCTAAGCATTTTTATCTATGTCAGTGTGGTATTAAAAGGGGATAATTCCTCAACGTTCCTTGGCATTTGGTTTATTACAAAAGTATTCCATACGGTTTGAGAAATTACAATAATACTATATGCAGATAGATTAATAAGGGTGCTATATGTAATATTTTAGTTAATTTGTTACATTTTCAAGCAATTAATTATGTTGATATACAAGAATTGTTACTATAATTTTCTAAATTATAAAAAGTATTTTATAATTAGGTTATACATGGGTGGTGTTGGGGTAATTAACCCATTATTAAATGATGCCAGTGAGAATGTTGAAGGATCGATGGGGGTTAGCAGAAAATAGCTGCCCGGTTAGCAGTCCATATTCTCACACAACACGACAAGGGAGCCAACTGCCAAACCACCCACCCACCATTTTCATACGTGTATTCTGATGTAGAAAAAATTATATTTTTCGTCCCACTCACCCGGTAGGTGTGACTGCGCAGTCTCAGACTTTCCCACTTAATAGATTCAATCTTGAAATTTAAGAAAATTATGCACATTGACATTTCGAGAATGTATTAACATACACATGATATATACTTAAGACCAAAATCTATACCTATTTGTACATATATCCATACTATTTACTTATAATATTTATAATATAGTGGATTTTTTTCATTTTTCTGTAAATACATAATATTTGATAAATATAGTCCTAGTTATAATTCATTAGACAGTAAAAGTATTAAAGAAAATTTAATTAAATCCCCTGAGCTATAGGCTTTTTTTTTTTTTTTTTTTTAACTTTGTCAACTAAACTAAAAAAGTTTCAAATCACCATCTAAATTAGATGAACATTTGCAACATAATCTAATTTTTTGGTTGAATACTCTACTAGAATTCATTCACATGCGTGGTCCGTGTGAAGTACAAAGGCAGAATTGTTTATTTAAAACATTTACTCAAGAATCGACAATAACAAAACTTAAAGACGCACTTCCAAACACTCAACAATCTAATATTTTGGCAAAGCCTGCTTGGAAACCTCCTTGAAATAGCCTAACTCAAAATATATGGTTTAGCAAGTTAGAAGGAAATATGCGTATTTTTAAATGAACAATTCTACCTTATGATTCAAGCGAGTAATGCATGTGAATGAATTCTGGTGGATATTCCAATGGGAAATTAAATTAAGTTACAAACTACATTGCACGTCTAGTTCAGATTGTAATTTGAAACTTTTTTTTTTTTTTAATTTTAGATGGGAAAGTGTAAAAACGCATATAGTTCAGGAAGTTTAATATAATTTTTTCAAAGTATTAAATTGATTAGTCTTTTTCACAAATTTCAAGATTTTAAAGTCCATAAATATCAATTGATCATTTGATGTATCTTTTAATATACTAATTGATTTTCTTAATAATTTCTAAATATTTAACAGTTCCCAAGTTAATTTTTTTCACATTGTCATTTCATTTCAAATAAATATATAATTGACCTTCCAACGTGTCTTCTAACATTCACTAAGTGATTCATAGAATTCCTAAATATTTAATTGTTTTCCCTTTAATAATTTTCATACTTTCGTATCATTTCAATAATTGACACTCATATGTTGTCTTCCATTTTTGGAATTCGATCCAAGTTCATTAACTTTTTTCAAAATAATTTATTAATTAAATGCTTTTTCGAGTTTCAAATTCATAAAATTCATAAAGATTTAATTGATTTTTCACTTTTCAGGTTTTAAGATAGAATTCAGATCAAACTAATTAATAAAGAAATATGTGGAAAAATGCTTCTTTCTTTCTTTTTTTCTTTCTTTTTTTTTTAATTGAAAATCCGTTAATGCCGTTCGCTGGGGAGCTAGGTGGACCCCTACACATTTGTTAATGGAGAATCAAAGTGCAACAACAAAAAACCGTAGACAAGAAGTACTATTTTACATTTTTACACGGTTTGGTCTATGCCGGGTGCCTAGAAAAGTGACAAGTGTCACATTTTTGGCCTTTTCGTTTCTTTCCTTTTTTTCTTTTGTTTTCTCCTTTATTTCCTTTATTTCTTTTTAGTCCAATTTTGTAAATATTAATAAATGAAAATGTTTGACAAAATATTTTGTACATATTTAGTATCTTGTAATATTTTTAATTAAGATTAATCAATTTGAAATAATTAATTCATTTTTATAATTACTTACTTTTCAAATTGAATTTATATAAGAAAAAAAGAGTTGAAAAAAAGAATTCGGATATTTTTGTTAGTAGATGAATTTCAATTTAGGAAATAAAAATGAATTAATTATTTCAGATTAATTAATCTTAATTAAAAATATTATCAATTACTAAACATGTATAACAATTTTTATTAAACATTTTCATTTATTAACATTAAAAATGTTTTATGAAACATTTTCATTTGTCAATATTTACAAAATTGAATTAAAAGGAAATAAAAGAAATAAAAGGGAAAAAAAATAGAAAAGGCAAAAGGAAAAAAAGTGACACTTGTCACTTTCATAAGCATCCGGTGTTGTGGACCGGGTGTGGCATAGACTGAGCCATCTTTACACATCCAACAAAAGGGAAGGCTTGGAATGCCCATGCTACCCACTTCCATAACCCCCAAAACATTCCTTGGCCACCGTGCCCCCGTCAAATACCATTGTTATCGCTTTCTCACATGACAGATTTCCTAGTTTATTGGCTGCCAAGTTTCGTTCACGATAAATATGAGATATTGTTAGTCTTCACCCTGCTATGATGGTTCTAACCATTTATATAAGTGTGATTGCAGTTACCCATTTCATTAAGTCTTATCCATCTTTTACAAATACATTTTTAACATCTCCAAGAGGTCTTTCTAATTAAGAACTCTATCTGTTACGAAATGTTAGAGTAGTGCTTTGCAGCCAATTAGATTTGGCTTTGCAATTACTGCTCTTGTGTATACAGTTTTATTTTTGCAATATAAATAAAATGGACATCTTCTTCATATCCTCGTAAATTGTCTCATCAACAATTGATATAGAAGAAGTCCTCTAAATCATATAAGGCTAAGAGGTTAGGTCACACATATGATGGTGATCATGAAACTAGTCTTTAGATGTTTTGATCTTAAATTCTCCAAGTCATAAAATTATTGACACAAGAGCATCTTGGATTTAGAGAGACTTGCACTAACGATGCATGATTCAAGAAGTTAAATCATTACCCCGTTTTATGGGTAATCGATGTAGTTGACACCGGTGCATGTTAGTGAGTATTTGTTAGAAGAACAAGTTTACTAAGAGACCCAGTATCGAGAATTCCATGAGATAGCTGTCGTGGCATTTGGTGATGGATTATTCTCTATCTTACGATAATGTATATAATTAGTCCTTAAACTTGAGGGACCATGGTAACCTTATGGTAGGTCCTTGTTATTTAATGTGCATCTCGATCACTGATTAGCAGATCATATGAGATGCACGTTGGGTGCAAGCTATCTACGCATACTATCTATGCATAGAGGTTTGTGAGTTTCACAAAATGATCCGTTTTCTCGTCCTAATGAACAAGTATATCTCTTATATTTTCTATGATGATTTGATTCAAAAAAATTCTTGCGCAAGGTGGTGTGTCGATTTGGAAAGGAGTTTTCAAAGTCGATGATACAGACAAATTAATCATTAAGAATAGATGCATAGTTATTGGGCTATTAAGGATGCCGAAAATATCTTAATCCTATGCCACAATCGGGAGATGAAAAACGAAGGGACCGTATTTGCACAGCACGCGTAAGTAGATGAGGTTCGCACCATAATTAATTTACCAATAAATTGGGCTCCATAGGCTTGTGATTAGACATCGATTATGGAGATTGGGTACTATAAAATTAATAGAGATTAATTCTATAGGCAATTAGTTAAATAGTTTAATTAATTATAAATCGTAAAGAGCTACAAGCCCATATCTAATTAATTGATGAACCTAATCGATCACACACATTTCTCAATTTAGTCATAGTATGAATTTAAGTAGAGATTCTCTAATTGGATTAGAGATAATCATCTAAATTAAAATTAGGCAAATAAAGAGAGATTTTGACTTAAAAGTCAAAATATTTGACCAAAGTCAAAATTAGTCTTTTTGAATATATTAATTTGAAGAGTCAAATTATTCTAATTGAATTAGTGGTTAATTTGATTCAATTAATTTCAATAGTTGAATTAATTGATTTAAGAAGATAAATTAAATTAAGAGGGAAATAGATTTAGGTATTTAAAATGAACTAGAATCTATCTAGTACTTTAATTAATTGGTTAATTAAAATGCCACACAGATTACAACTTGGATGCTATGTAAGCTAAGATATTTTGAAGAGAAGAATTTAGATTTTTCCCTCCAAAACCACCTTACCAACTAAGCATCTAAGTTGGCAAGGATCACACTTTAAATACCACATGGTAACTATCTCACACCATCCATATAATTTTCGGCTATCTCTCCTTCTAGATCATAAAATCTGAAAACTTTTCCCTCCTAGTTTTCTCTCTTCATCTCTCAAGTTCTCTCTTAAATTCATACTTAGATCTAGTTTCGAACCATAAATCTTGAGTGATAATTAAATAGGAAGAGTGGATCTATCATTAGAGGTGCGATTCCACTTGAAATTTGAAAATCAAAAGTTGATCATCTTGGTGGTATAGCTCACGGCATCATCAAACTCTTTTAGGAAATTGTTCGATTTCTTGGAGATTCAAGGGGATTTGAAGATTTAATCAAGATTTGTATTGAATCAATCAAGCTTAGAGTTGATCAAAAGTTGATCAAGTGAAGGAGAAGCAAGTTTCGGTGCCGTTGGTGTAACTTTCGATCAAGCTCAATTAGATGCATTAAAGGTTGGCTTTCTGTTCTCTAATCTAAATTCTAAGTTCATATGAGGATCCTATGAAGATTCAAACACTTATTCATAGTGATGAATGTGTTTTTCCATTGTGTTTAATTTTTGTTTTAGCCTAATCTTCTCTTTCATAGAGTTATACAAAATCCAGACATTCATATACAGATTTCCATAAACTAATACTCCCTTAATTTTTTGATTTCAAAAGAGTTCTATATTAACTAGGAGTTTCTACAATGAAGATCAAATAAGAATATTTTACAAATTTGCTTCAACAAACAACCATATTCTCATGATTTTGAATGTCAGAATTAATGCTTTTAGAAACTCATGACCGCATCATTCAAAGCCAATGAGTTGTGATTACTTGGTTGTATTAAAAGCTATTTATCTCTTCTAAGAGGCTGCCCTTATATTCTTATAATTTCCTATATTTTCTTGAGGTACCATTTGTAGTGAAAAGAAAAACAACACATCTCTATTAGAATCGAGTGTTACGGTCAGGTTTCAGAAGTTGAAATTATATTTAGAGCTTGTTACACAAAGTGACTTAGGTGGTGTTTGCAATTGATTATGGAAAAACATAATCACCTATTTTTGCTTAAAGTTGGAAAAAGCAGATTATAATCAAAAGCACTTGGTGTTTGGAAACAACCAAATAATTCACTGTAAGCCAACAAAAAAAGTGTTTGGAATTCCAACTGTGCTGTTGCTTTTCCATTTTATCATTATATAAATGTACAAGAATACCCTTATTTCTTTTCCTCAACCATTTTCAATTGTAATTTCTAATTGTATTGGAAAAAAAGTACCCACTTTCAATTGTAACTTCTAATTGTATTGGAAAAAAATTACCTACATTTCTAAAACCATTTTAATTTTTCAAAACATTAAAATGGTTATTCATACAAAGCTCTTTATTGATAATTAAAAAAAAAAAGAGAAGAAGAAAGAAAGAAAAAAATAAATAACACATCCACTCATTGGATTGAAATATTTCCGAGTTTATGTAATAAAAAAAGAGGAGGGTAATATGGATTTATAGATAATTGAGTGGGGGCATAAAAGTCCTATAATATATTTTTTTATTAGAAATAGCTTACAGCAGCTCATAAGCAACCTTGAGGTTGCTTATAAAATTATAAATTATAGCTGATTATTTTTAGAGAAACTTACAGCAGAATCTAAATTCCAAACACTAAAAAAGTACTTTAAGCAGCTTATAATCACATAAGTGATTATCATAAGCAGTTGCAAACACCCTCTTAGAGCTTGCGCCGAGTCCAAAGTTGTTGCTCAAGTTATATTGGTTCAAGCTTCGCTGGGATTTGCTGATTTCATTGATTCCATAGGCTTACTTGGTTTTGATTAACCACTCACCAAGCCCCAATACACTTTCTTCTTACTCTCATTTGAGAGGTGGTTAAACAATCCTCTTGGGACAATTCTAAGAGTCTCCTTCTTTTACTTTTCTATCATTTACGTTAAATTGTATTGTTCAATGTCCAATATTAATAATATTTGACAGGTTCAATATTCTAAGCAAGAGCTTAGACAATGGATTAGAAAAATTGAACCACTATATATCCAGTCTATCTTTCTTTGCTTTCTTATTATTTTGAACACTCATGTTCTGATTCTATCTCATACTAGTTTCGCAAGTTCCAGTGTAATTAACTATGCGAGCTCGTTTAAGAACAATTCTCAAATTTTAATAATCAAAGTTTTAAAAAAGCCTTCTGTGCTAAATTTTTGAAAAGCCCTATTTCACTGCCCCTCTAGCCTAATTTAAACTTACGGATACCTTCTAGTTTAGTTTTGTTTGAGTTCTCCTTGTATGATTCACCAAGTCAATAATCACATGGTCTTCTGAGTTATCCATTGCAATAATTGGGAAGATAGCTTTGGCATCTATTTCTACATTCTTGATGCCCTTCTGCTAACGCAATTCTGAAGGTGAAAATAAGGCATAAATCAATTAAAATTGCAGTGGAATAAAACCAAAATTACATTCATCAACTATGAATATATAGCCTAAATCTTCAAGGATCGCTATATAAGCATAGATCTAGATTTAAGGGAGAGAAAATTATCTTGATCCAAAAAAAAAAAAAAAAAATCGGCCACATGCTTGTGATTAATGACCAATTCCTCTTCACTTTCAACTTGATCAACTCCTTGATCCTTGATTCATTCTTCACTGATCCACTCCAGAACTTGAATAAGATCTTCAATCAACCTTGAATCTTATAGAAACTGAAAATTTTTTCGAAAATTCTCTTAAGGCCATGAGCTTGAAAGGTTAGAACCAACACTTGGTTCTTTAATTAATGATGGATTCACACTTTTTATGTTAGATACACACTTCCTCTTTTTAATCCTTTCAAGCTTATGGTTAGATATAAACTTAAAGGTGAAAATCTAACAGAAAAGATGAAGAGAAAGTTATTTGGAGGGCGAGAGAAACCTTTGAAAAATTTTCAGATTTCTTTTGCTTTAATTTTCAGCCAAGGTGATTAATGGTGGAATGGGGGGACCATTTATATCCTACTTGGAAGTTTAGGTGACAAGAGAGTTGGAGAAAAGAATCTAAATTCTTCCTTTCAAATTCCATTTGTCCACATGGCATTCAAGTAGGATATTTCACGTGATATTTTAATTAACACTTTAATTAAAATGCCACATGGTTTTCCAATTTGACATTTACTAAATTAAATTCTCTCTTTAAATTAATTCTTCTACTTGGACAAATTAAAATCAACTATTGAAATTAATTGAATTAAATTAATAATTAATTTAATTAGACTAATTTGACTCTTCAAATTTATCTATCCAAGAAAACCCTTTTTGACTTAGGTCAAACATTTTGACTTTTAGTCAAAATTCCTCTTCTTTTGCCTAAAATCGATTTAGGCGATTTTTCTCTAATCTAATTAGAGAATTTTCATTAAATTCATCCCGAGAATAATATCAAGGAAGGGTGTGACCATCTAGGTTAATCAATTAATTAGATATGAGCTCGTAACTCTTTACGATTTATAATTAATTAAATAATTTAATTAATCACTCATCGAATTAATCTCCCATCTCGATAGTCGATGTCTAACCTCAAGCCCATAGAGCCAATATATTGGTGAATTAATTTGTGCAAACCTCATTTACTTATACATACCATGCAAACAAGATCCCTTCATTTTTCATCTCTTGATTGAAGCCTAGGGTTAATATATTTTCGACGACCCTAATAACTCAATAACTGTGCATCTATTCTTAATGATTGATTTTTTTTATGAATTTGACTTTGAAAACTTTTTTCAAATCGACACACCACCTTGCGCAATGATTTCCTTGAATTGAATCATCATAAAAAATATAGGAGATATATCTCGTTCATCAAGACGAGAAAATGAATTCTTTCTTGAAACTCACAAACCTTTATGCGTAGATAGCTTGTTCCCAACATGCACCTCACGTGATCCACTAATAAGTGATCGAGACGCACATAAAAAAACAAGGACCTAACATAAGGTTACTATAGTCCCTCAAATCTAAGGACTAATTATATGCACTACCGTAAAATAGAGAATAATCCATAACTGAATGCCACTATGGTTACCTCATGAAATTCTCTATGTCGGGTCTCTCAGTGAACTTGTTTTCCTAACAAGCACCCACTGACGTGCACCGATGTCAAGTACACTAATCACCCATGAAACGGGGCAATAATTTAACTTTTTGAATTATACATCGTCAGTGCAAGTCTATCTGAATCTAAGATGTTCTTATGTTAAAAATTCTATGAGTTGTAGAATTTAAGATCAAAATATCTAGAGACTAAATCATATACGTGACCTAACCTCATAGCTTTGTATGATCTAGAGGATTTCTTCCATATCGTTTGTTAATGAGACAATATACGAGGATATGAAGAAGATGATCATTTTATTTATATTTTAAAAATAAGATAGTTTATAAAATAGCAATTATTATAAGTCAAATCTAATTCGCTGCAGGTCACTACGTTAACAAGTTCAAAATCTTTAACAATAATGGCTAGTTTTGCAAAATAGTTTGATTTAATGGCAAGAAATTCATAGAAGGATATGATTGATCTACCATTCGAGTATCAGATAATACCCTTGCATCACACTCGGATTCCCTTTGGCCACACTGTCAATGTTTATCTTAAACTAATCTGGCTTAGGCTTACTCCAATACACACAGAGGATCCTGCTCTTTTGTGCACCCATAGGATTAAGATGTCAATCATGGATGCTACATAAGAGTCCTCCTTCTAGCAATCTGGTCTCCATAGTGTCGTGCTATATTGGATAAATTTTTAATGAGAGTGTCGGATAACTCTACTATTTTCAAATATGTCATCTTCATACTCTGATTGGTTCCTCTCCATCCATAAACTCCATCAATGTAACGCCCCGAAATCCTAGAGCATCCGCCCCTAGGTCTAGTACGCTACTCAACGAAAATGGAACTAACTAAAACCACAAACAGAAAATCCATCATGCTAAATTCATAACTTATAATCCAAAATACGAACTGAAAATTTTCAAATTACACGTCAACGTATCCGTAGTTCAAATGGAGACTAACTAAACCAAAATATTACATCCAAAAATCCTAACTATTACAAGTCGACGATTTATACATTCTAACAAAACATAAATCTAAGTGTTCATCAAGTACGGACACATACTTATATACATAATTCCAACAAGAGAAACCATATACTAACATGAAGCTTCAGATGCTTATTCACCTACACATGGTAACATATTTGAATAATTCCTCTAACTTAGTAAGAAATATAGCTATGGAATCCAATAAAAGAGCGAAGAGGCAATAAGCTCAATAATGAAATCGAACAAGCCCACGATTGCAATTATCTCACAAGCGATGTAAACGAATAGCTCAGCAAAAGCATAAACAAGAGGAAGAGTACAAGATTTGAATAAGAGCTGTAGCAAGAACGAACCATAAATGTGATATCAAAATAGATTCATTCAGAACAAACAATACAAATAGATAACGAATCATTCAAAATGAACAATACGAACGGATAACTTATAATTTGATCACATTCATATCAAAACATATAAGGCTGAAGTAATTATTTGGTGGATCTGTCACCCTTATAACTTCAACATATAACATACACATATCCTTATGCCTCCCTTACAGCTCCGAGCAATCGCTCAAGGAGAGTCATACATACATACTTGAGACACAGCCGTCGCAGCACGGTCGACCACGAGTCTCAGGAGCAGCTCTTTGGAATCCTACCTCTAGGACCCCTCCAAACTACCCAACATACAGAAATCTCCAAGGGTTTCGATCGTCGACCTAATATCGCCCAATCAAATCCCCCTGAAAATTCCCAGGGCCCAACTTATCGAACATACGTATAGGTTCAGAACGAAAATGACATTTTCAAACATATAGCCCCATATGGGCACGAATTCAAAACAAACAGATCATATTCAAACATTTAGCCATGTCGGGCAAGAATTCATATAGCAAAGAATTTGGAATTTCAGATTTGTTCAAAGTGAACGGAACATATTCAAGCATATAATCCTATCGAGGCAGGAATTCAAATAATCGATAGGTTCAAACAATGAATCGAGTTGGAATATTCAAAGTTCAAACAGGATTTGGACATTATCAATCGATTCGAATCAAATTCGGGACACATAGATTATATATTCAGAATTAGGAGAACTTAATGAAGTGAAAAATAGACGAAAAATGGTAAAACGGATCAAAACTTAGTTCGAAAATATTCTGGATTGGGCGCCACCGCGGACCAAAGTGGGCACGGTCGCGCATAAAAGCCACCAAGGCCTCTGTCCCGAGCGCATTCGCGCGTGAAAACGGCCGCTGTTGTGCTTGGTGAACAGTAATCGTGGGATATTTTTTTTTGCGTATAAAATCCTTAATATATCAGACCTCGAAAAATAAAGAAATTAGCATTCTTTTGTTTTGGTTATCAATGAGATTTTTAATTTTCAAGTTTTGAAGAAATTTTGGCAAAAATACCAATTTTAGTGTTTTTAAACTATCAAGTTGTTTGAATCTTGTTTTGTCCATGATTTTTACTCCATCAAGCTTCCAACATGAGCAAGAATATAATAACATAGAATCAAGCCAAGGGTTCAATAGAAATAAGCATCCCAAAACAAGGAATTTCAACAACACGATTCAATCAATTCAAGAAATGAAATAAACCAACATAAGTTCAAATCCATAGCAAGTGCTCAAGAGATGGAATAGCTATGATTCTTA
This sequence comes from Handroanthus guayacan, assembly GCA_014898755.1. NCBI lineage: Eukaryota > Viridiplantae > Streptophyta > Magnoliopsida > Lamiales > Bignoniaceae > Handroanthus > Handroanthus guayacan. Next base: position 144,540 of record JACFYI010003205.1, on the reverse strand, counting down.
CCTTATAGCCAACAACCTAAAAGAGCTAGAAATTAAGATTTGATCCATCAAAGAGTTCCTATATCAATCAAGCCATAAGTCAACACCATAATTATTCAACTCTACTAACAAATCCTTAGTCAAAAATAGAGACTTACTAAGTGTATCAATCCCTACTTCTTCTCCTCTCTTAAAGTTCAAGCTTCCAATTTTGTAAACAAATAGCAAAGAGAGTAGAAATTTTGATGAAACTAGGGTAAGTGTTGGTTGGAATTTTCTCTCTTTTTCTTTCTCTCTTTTCTTTCTTCTCTTTTCTCTCCTCTTTCTCCTTTTCTTTTTCCTTCTATTTCCGGGCAAAGGTGAGAAGAATGGGCAAGCTTGGTCTTGTTTTATAAAAGCAAAATTGAGGGGATCTATTGGTCATTTTCAAAATTGATGAGAGGTGGCAACTAATTGTGGTCTCTAGCTTATTAGTCTTCATAATGGTGTGAACTTGGTTCAAAATTAATCCCACTTATAAAATGCAAATATCTTTGCTTCAAATGTGTGTGTATGTGGCGGCTATGTGTGTGTATATATATGTATCTATTTTAATTTTGTTTCTAGTATAATTTAGTGTGTAACATATGGTATAACAAATTAAGTTTTGGACTAAACTCTTAGATATAATTTGAACTAAAATTATTTTTTGAACCAAAATAATGTATACAATAATTTTTGGATGTAAAATAAATCTCTTGGAAATAATAAAATATTTTTTTATTGGAAGATAAATATCAAATCGGTGAGAAATCAGTTACCGATTAGGGTTTTTCTAAAAAACGTTTTAAAATACCTATCGATTGAAAATTGAGAGTTCAAAAATCAAACTAGGGAAATATTCATCTAAGAATTTAATGAGATAAATTTTCTTATTTTAAAATTAAATTAGGAAAATTTTCGGGTTGTCCCAAATAAATATGTAGACACAAGTTTGGATGTGATTCTTGACATGTTATAGAATTGAAGTCTTCCAATACAAAAAAAAATAGAGCTATGTGATGGATTGGGAGTCGTTGACAATACTGTACTAGTGACGGCAATATTGTAATTGGCACTAAACCAATTGCAGTTTTAATCCTAATTACATGATAAAAGATGCATTATGTTCTATGGATTAGTGCAACTGCAGGGTTGAAATCCATAGATATGTTAAGAATGTGGTTTCGCCCCACA
>JACFYI010003205.1:124827-143246 GCA_014898755.1 Handroanthus guayacan | reverse complement strand
ATACACCTCGGGTCTCGGGTCCGCACATTCCCGGGATTTCGGGGGGCGTCACAAGATGCTAGATAAAATATCTACTAAGGGATTCGATATCGTGTGTACCACATGTGCACCGACCCACCTACCCCAGCTTGGCCTGGCTCCAACTTCGGCTCAAGTTCGGGCTTGGGCATTCGGGCTGATTATCTGGCATTATCTTTTTACTAAAATTTCATTTAAATTTTAAATATTTGAATTTTGAATATTCAAACTTTAAATGAGTTGACTTTTGGTGTAATGACATAACCATTTTTGCTATTACTGTTGCATTCAATTAGTGGATTAAAACATAATTAAATCTATAGCATTAATCAGCTTCAATTATGTAATAATTCTAATGCTTCACCTTTTGCATTTATAAATGGCCTCGTAAAGGTTGAACAAAAAACATATCAAGATAGAATTTCACTTTTACTCCTTCCTACACATTTCTCTCTCCATATACTATACCGTTGGGTTATAGTATTTCCAACGAATTAAGTAGTGTTCGAAGTGTGCCGTTCTGTAGTGCAGTAGCAAAGCTTTAGATTGTCTTATCTTGGGAGGAGACTCGCTGAACCCAATGCATCATAATGGGGAGGTATTTTCTTCAAGGCAATCCAGCTTGTTGGAGATTCAGTCACAGTTCTATTATGATATAGAACTAAGTGAAGTTTCCTTTACTCCATTATCTTTTTGTATTATTGTTTAGATTCAGTACGTTCTTGAATCCCGTTGTTGGTATTGTGCGTATTTTGGTTTCTGAAATTAATTTGAAAATTTGTTTTTCTATATGATTTATATATATACACTGTTGATTTCCACTATGATTACCTATTCAATTATTGATTTCTTCAATACAATTTGAAAATCTACAATCGCTATATATAACACTCTTGAAGAAAATATTGTGTTTTGCCAATTGTTTATATATATTTTTATAATGGGATTGATTTTGGTACTATGTCTGTGATGTCCACAATTGTGTACAACTGTGCCACGAGGCTAAGAAGTGTCCCTCCAAGAAAGCCAAGGCTAAACCTAAGTCCACTAGGTCGTCTTTGGTCAATATCATTATAGGGGAAACTAGCGAGGCTAGTGTTTATGAACCTTTTGATTGGTTAATAGGTACTTGAGCAAATGTGCATGCTTGTACTGATAAGTTGCTAGTTGTGTCTTACCAGTCAATCGATCGAAAAACTATGAAAATGGGGAACTCAAGTGCCACGAAAGTACTTGGGATCAAATGTGTGGACCTGAAGTTTCCTTTGGGATGCATACCACTACTACAAATGTTGCATCATCTTCGAACAATTCGTAGGAACATAATTAGTGGTTTTGTAATATTTAGGGGAGTTATGAACTTACTTTTGAGTTCAATCAAGTTGTAATTTTATATTTTGGTTCTTGTCATATTTGAAAAAATAGAATCTTTAAAGACATGATTAGCAATCTTCCTTTGAATTCTGAGTTGCCTAAATATATGTAGGAAGAGGTTTTGAATACAACTTGTCATATTTTGAATAGAGTCTTTTGAAAAATATAAGGAAAACACTGTGTTTGAATTCTACCAAGGGAGGAAACCTAGCTTAAAATATTTCCAAGTGTGGGCTATCTTGCAAATGTTCTAGTCCCAAGACACAAGATGAAAAAGCTGAGTCCCAACACTGTTGTGAAAAAGCTGAGTCCCAACACTGTTGATACTGTGTTTTTAGGCTATGTGAAAAAAAGATATGTATTAAGATTTCTGGTTATTAAATAAGAAATTCCTAGCATAGATGTTAAAATCATAGTTGAGTTTTATGACATTACATTCTTTGAAGATGTGTTTCCTGTAAAGATGGGAATACCTCGAGACGTTTCTCTAGATCCAGTCTTCACATCTTTTTTCAATTCTTAAACATGTGGAAAAGATAACAAATGCGGGGTTTAATCCAAGTAGTTCTGGTTTAGCATCCGTCAGATCTGAAGATGAGATAAACCTAGATAGAGTAAGAAAGGCAGAGTCATAAAAAATTTTAGAAGTGATTTATCAAATATAATATCGAGGATGACTCTGTAACCTTAAAAAATACTATAGCGTCAATGGAAGCCAAGCATTAAAGGCAGCTGTAAAAAGTGAAGTGGATTCTAGTATCTCTAATGGGACATCTTTGGGGTGTATTATAATTGGATACAAGCATATCTTTAGAAAGACACTTAAGTCCAATGAAACCAGAGATAAATTTATGGCCAGATTAGTTGCCGAAAGGTTTAGGCACAAGAAGAAAAAAAAATTCTTTTATGCATATTTTCGTGTTGCTCGTTTAACTATAATCTGGATGCTTATAGTAGTGGCTTCCATATATGATTTCCTTATTTATCAGATTGACATGAAAATAGCCTTTCTATGTGATGATCTTGAGGAAGAAATCTATATGCATTAGCATGAGGAATTTGTAGCTCCTAGAAATTAGCACAAAGCTTGCAACCTTGTTAAATCTCTTTATGGTTTAAAACAAGTGCCTAATAATGGCATGCAAAATTTAATAAAATTATTTTATCATTTAGCTTCATTGTAACAATAATGATAAGTGTATCTATTGCAAAGTTAAAGGTGATAACTATATTATATTATGCCGGTATGTAGATGACATTTTGTTAATTGGATCTAATGTTGAGATTATCAATGAGAGGAAGTCATTTTTAAAGATAAGTTTGCAACAATGGAAATGAGTGTTGTAAATGTGATTCTTCGACTAAAGTTAACTTCATCAACTGAGAGTATAACTATTTTTCATTCTCACTAAGTTGAGAAGAAAATTGAGAAGTTCGGCTATAAAAATTGTAGAATCGCAAAAACACCATATTATCCTTCTATGCCTTTCTTTGAAAGTGCAAGTTGTGTTCCCACATCTTAATTTAGGTATTTTCAAATCATTGGAAGCTTGCAATATCTTGATAATGGCACGAGACTAGACATCTCATTTGTGATCTTAAAGCTGGAGAGATATACAAGTTGTTCAAATCGACCCAATGGGAGGTTTTGGATAAAGTACTTTGGTGTCTTAAAGGCATGACATCACTGGCTCTACACTATGGTAGATTCTCTGTAGTTTTTTAGGGATATAATGATGCTAGTCGGATAGCCAAAAACTCCTACTATAATGGATGTAAAGGATATGTATTTACCTAAGGTAGGGGTGCTATACCTGGAAGCCTACTAAACATAATTTGGTGACTCAATCCACTTTTAAAACTAAGTTGTGTGCTTTAGACACAACTAGGATTGAGGCTGAGTCACTAGACAGGTAGACGATTCAATTACCTATGGTTAGCAAGCTCTTCCTACAATGACGGTGCATTGTGATAGCCAAGCACAATTGCAAAGATTAGAGGTCCAAAATTTAACCAAAAGACTAAAAGACACATCCACATTAGACTGAAGTCTACAAGATTGTGTCGTATAAAGTCATGACTGTTGATTTTGTTGATACCAAAAACAAACGTGACCGATCTTCTGACCAAAGGACTTGAGTTACCCTTAATCTAGAAACCCAAGCTAGGAATGGGATTGGAAACCCTTTAGTGATACGCATGTAGTGGCAACCCAACTTTCTAAATAGAGATCCCACAAGGAAGGTTCAATGTGTTATCAACAAACAGTTGAGTGTATCAAAGTGCACCTAGACTTGATTGATACTCTATATCTGTGTCGTCCCCTGGTATAGCTGGAAGGTGCTACTTATCACTAGTAAAGTAAGAGTTTTAATGATGTCAAGTCTATATACTTGGAGAAGTCCAACCAAACGTATATAGTTGTATGGCCGCAACTAGAGAAGAAGAGTTATTTCTCAAAAACATTCATGAAACAAGATCAGGATGCATGGCCTATAGTGTCCAATCTAAATATCACTACATAGCCTATAATTTGTTGTTACAGATGGATGCCACCATATCCAGGGGCCAAATTCAAGGCTCAGATCTATTTGTCCATATAATGGCATAAGTTGGATAACTTAGGTAGTGGTTCAAACCGAAAGATACCATTACTAAGAGTAAGTTACAATAATCCTAATAGTTCATGTACTAGAGATTTTTTTTAGGAGCGGGGAAGGGGGGAGGGTTGTTGTAATTGGCACTAAACAAATTGAGGTTTTAAACTTAATTATATGATAAAAGAAGTATTGTGTTCTATAGGTCAGTGCCATTACATGTTGAAATCTACAGATGTGCTAAGAATGTGGTTTTATACCACATAATGAAATTGGGGAACAAATGATAAAGAGGTTACATATGTGGGTTTCTCTCACATTGGCTTAGAGATAAAGAAACATGTATATATGCAAGATAAAAACCTTGTGGCGGAGTAGAAGGTTTGGTCCAACCCTTCATTTGTCCCATATTGCTTTTATAACAAAATGTGGCTCTATATATATGAAATCCAAGTTAGATAAAAATAGTGCTCACACTACTGTTTCCAATATCCAGCAGAATTAAAATCAAATATTTCAATTCTTACACCTAGTTGATCGAATATTTAGTTTTCTAAAGGTAAAGTTGGCAACTCACGCCATCTTGAGGGTCTATGCTGTATTTTTCCAATAAAAACCCAAATAATATGTTTAAATGTTAGAATCCCCAATTTGTAAAGCAAAATTAGGGTAAAACTAAAGGGGTGATCTTCATTACTTAGGGAAGGAAGAAGATAGAAGGATATTATCATTGCAATAAACCCATAGTGAGGATAACCTCTCGGACGGAATTGGACCCATAGCGGAGATACTCTATTTGCTTTGAGTTTCGCATAAGAAACTTTCGACTTTTTTTTTCTTTTTTTTTTGGTGATTTCATAAGCAATTTTAGGGAAAATAGAGGTTGCAAGTTCTTAATTGGGTCAATCCACCAATGTGTGATCGTTCGAGGAATATTATACCTAGCTTATTAAGGAAAAAAAAATATTCTTGAAGAAGAAATTGCTCAAAGAAGATCAAAGGAGGCCAAAATATGGATTGCTATAGTTGTTTCATGGATGATCTTGTATTATATTCTATAATGATAAGGGATATAAATATAGTTTGTTAGATAATGAAAGTTTCATCTATGTAGTTCTTTACAGGATTGAATTTTAGGTGTATTCAACCATGTATGCGATGTAAGATTTTAAACCATATAATGCTTCTTATGCAATGCAGTGTAAAGTCATTTTTTAGTATATTTGCCTTGATCTTTGGTTTTTGGGATTCGGTTTTATGGTTTAGAAATTGCACATGTGCTTTGTAAAAAATTGCATAGATAGGTATATCAAAAAGAAAAAAAAAATGCCACGTTGCTGCATAAAGAAATGGACAACTCATAAGTGTTATAAAATGCAAAAGTCTTCTATCCATGCTGTTGCTACAGCAAGTTGATAAAATGCATTCAAGTAAAATGCAAAGGGACTCGAACATAAGAATGGCCAGTAGTACACAACACTCTTCCAATAGTCAATAACACTTTAAATTCAAAACTACAAAGCACAATTAATGTCAAGTAATTCCAAGACTGAAACACACAAAACACATAAGTGATTAAGTGATAATTCAATTCATATATACCAAAAGATAGATCCCATTCATTCAAATAAGCTTAACAACCACAATGTTCATCTTCCAAGTTTCATTAGAAAAAACAACAGTTTTTGCAAATTCAAATTAGAGTGACCAATGTTTAATATCCTTTATAATGAGAGAAGACGAAAAACTTGTTTCAAATTACTCACCATTGCTAACTACACAATGATACATCATCTGCATAAATTTTATCTCTTAGTTCCTTGTAAAATGAAAGATATTAAGTTAGTATCATATCATAAAATATGAAAAAGTGTACAAGGCTCTAATAAAAAGACCTCTTAATTTTTATTTTTTATTTTTTCGATTCCCTTCTCTTCTCACTATTTGGTGGTGGCATTTCCATATTATCTTCTTTGACTTGGTTCTTTGGCCAACCCTTAATATTATGACCTTGCACTCCACATAGTCTACATGTTATCACCATTCCCTGTCTTTCAAGATGTCCTATTGTGCCTCTAGCATTAGTAGCTTTCGTTTTCTTTTTCATCTTGGCCTTAGCATCCTCAAGCTCAGTTCGTAGCTTTCTCCTATCTTGTTTCTTGGGTCTTCCAGCCATATTCTCTTTGATAGGTGGTAACAGGATTGGAGTGTTTGGTGTTAGCAATTCCTCAGGTCTATGTAAAAATGCCACTAAGTGGCTGTAAACATCCAAGTAAGAGCTCTCATAATAGAACTTATCCACAAAGTTCTGAGGTCTTTGCCCCATGAAACAATGACAAGATATGGCATGAGCACAAGGTATCTCAATCAGTTGCCATTTCTATAGCTAAATTCCTTCTTTTCCAAATGGACAGTGAATCTATGACCATAGCATCGATCCACCTCAAATTGCTTATGGCCATTCTAGTGTACTATAAACTCCATGCCTTTTTTTCTTTAATTCATTTAATTGCTTCTGCATATTTGAACACAACTGACCATTGTGTTTCAACACCATTTCTCTCTTTAAGTATATGCTCTTCATTAGGATCTTTCTTACTGTCTATAACATTTCAAATATAGGGTTGCTCCTATTCTAAAGATCATAGTATTAAAACTCTCACACATATCGTCGAGCAAGACATTAAACTTTGGTTATGTCCTAAAATATGATCTTAACCATTGAGCAGCTAGTCTCTTTGCAAGCCAATTAAATTTTTTCTAGTCTTTATCTCATAGCTCCTTTAGGATAGTCTTAATGTAACGACCCGGAAATATTCCTTCCATAAATAAGGGAGGAAAATAACCGGATCGTTACAGTTGGTATCAGAGCTAATATTGAAGTCAAAGATTGACGTCAAAGAATGAATACAATCAAGTTACTATATCAAAACAAGTATTAATAGGAACTCTTACGAAATCCAAAATATCCAGATATCAATTATGGAAAGAATAACAAATATGGAGTTTCAAAACTGATATATGGACAATAATTTCTGATGGAACGAATGCGATCATTACATAATATGAGTTTACAAATATAATAGCAAATGAAGCTCATCAGAACAAATGTACGGAATGAAATATTATATATATATTCAAAGAAGTATCGAAGATTTATAGAATTTAATAGGTTATTTTCCTCCCTTATTTATGGAAGGAATATTTCCGGGTCGTTACACTTAAAGTCTACAATCTTGTAGCTTTTGCAGCTTTCTATAGAATTGTTTTCAATGCCAAACCCTTGTGAGCAAACTTAAAGTTATTATATAATTGCATAAAAAAAAATCTATACTAGCTATTAGGCATCAAGCTCTCCAATACCTTAATTAATCCCTTTTGCTTGTTAGAAATTATTGTCCCCTTACCATCTTCTTTTCAATAGCCAAATCACTCATTAATAACTTAAGAAACGAAAGTTATGACTTTTTCCTTTCCTTTTCTGCAATCGCATATGAAAGGGGGTATATGCAATTGTTTGGATCTATGCTAATTGCACGTTAAAAGATCCCTCCACAAGTTGTTTTCAAGTGACATCCATCCAAGAAAATGACAGGTTTACATTGAGAAAACCTTTCTTTAAGGAATCCCAACAATAGTAAAACGTCTTAAAGAACAACTACCCCTGTTTTTCTTTGTTTTGATTCTAGCAATAGGTTCTCACTATCTTTGCAGCATATCTATACAACATCCCATATTGGTGCCCCTCTAAACCAGTTGACATTTGTGAAACCTTACCTTTAGCTCTATACAATTGGAATTTACTAAATAGCAACTTGCGATCCTCTTGAACCACCACTGTTATTGAACCCATATCCTACCTAGAATCAGTTGCCAAAATTCTCTAACCTAAAGTACTCATGGACAAAATATAGTGTCTTCACCTGCATTATGTCCTGTCCACTCATTTTTGAAGGATAAATCTTCCCAGGCAGGATTAGTGCTTGCATTTCGCTACAATTTTATCTTTGTCATTCTTGGTACACACAATCTCTCTCTCATGAAAAATAGAGTGTTGCCTCATAATCTCTCTAAAGCATTTTGTATCAAAAAACATAACCCCAGCTCAAACCATGCATCATCTATATCAACTAGAGGATCAAACACAGAGTAATCATCACATTTCTGCTTGCATTTGCCTCTGGACATTATTTTTGGTTTTGGAATTAGAGTTTCCTCTAAAACCTTATCTCTTAACCCACCCAAATTCACATCCACATCAGACTCTTCCTCATCTATCATATCATTTTTATTATCTATTAAAATGTCAAAATACTCATAATCATCACCCAAAATTGCTCATCATCACTCAGTCCACCCTTATTAGCATTCAATAATCCTCTCACATCATTAATCACACCATCCTCTATCGTGCCCTCCTTATCCACATTGCTCTTGTCCTCAGCTCTTCCCTCTTCTACACTACCCTCTGCAATCATTTCCTCTGTACTAGTACCCTTCCCCACCCATACACACATACACATATCCACTGTCCCCTGCATTCATCCCAAGCTCATCATTATTGCTTAAATAATCCAAACCCTAACCAACCTCTGAAAACATATCACTCATTTCCCTCATAGAACTCTCTTCAATGCTGCTTGTCTAAAGCCCCTTACCATGATCCACAAAAATTTCAACAATTCTATCCTGATCAACAAAATTTACAATATCTAAAGTATTACTATTAGATTGCATTAATGTTACATATGAGCAATCATGATAATTATCTTTACTGTGGTAAAGTGTTATTGCACTAACATCCATCCAACTGCCCTACCCATTTCTACCATCTCAAGCATTTTCATTTCATGACAATCACAATAGTCAAAGTGATCAACTTTTCCCCCAACACATACAGTATGCCCTAAGTCGCAAATCTTACCACTGTGATGCATTCTCATAGTGAAATAATCAGTATTAGCACTTGCAGATGAATTTATAATGCATTTAGGGATATCTTGGGACCACATTATCATTACATACACCAAAAGTTAAAAAAATATTAAAAATAAAAATAAATAATATATATAAAATGGCATGTGAACAATGAGTGATCCCATCCAACAAAAACAAGCATTAAATGACAAATGACAGAAATTTGGAAAAATAGTGAAGGCGAGCGTAAAACCAAGAAAAATGAAATCTTACTAGATCCACTACAATAAATAATTTGAAATTTCAATAACCAAACACATACACCATGAATTTAGTAAACCAATTTTTCTTAACTCACAAAAAACAAAAATCGGTCAAAAGATAGATTGTTTACATCAGCACATGTAACTTAAGCAGCAAAAAGAAGGAAAATGTGGTACTGTGGCCAGGTCCATTTTGCCCCAGTGGAATGTTGTCGCTACTCTTTCTTAATCAGTGTTTTGAAAACTGGACCGGATCGACTAGTTCAACCAAGGATCGGTGCTTAGTCTGGTCCAGGTAGGTCTCCAGAACCAGCATCTAATTAGCTCGGATATGATTGATAAAAATCGATCAATAACTAGTTGAACCGGAATTCGATCAACTGATCATTAATTGGTTTGACTCATTTTGCATACATAACTTAAAAAAAAAGAAGAAGAAAAACAATGGCTCTATGCCATTTTTGCATACTCCCAAGCCAATACCAAATATAGAAGTAATCAAACACCTTCAAATTTATGCATCAAGAAGCAAACACCTTTAGCAGAAGTAGAACAGTAAAAAAAAAAAAAAAAAAAAAAAAAAAAAAAAAAAAAAAAAAAAAAAAGGGAGAAAGAAGAAGATTTTAAAACCCATTAGCATAATACAAAACAAGAATATAGAAGAAGTTCTCGTTTTATTTTATACACCATTATCTTCTTATTTTGTAACATCCCATAAAATTTCTTTACTCTATCAATAAAATTTTATCCGTCTCTTCTCATGCATAAAAATATTTTCTACAAGTTTTAAATATTCTCTAATGATTTTTAAAGTTGTTACACTCATCCACAAAATTTGTTACACAAAATTCTTTATTTCTTCTTAAATCCCAAAATTTTCTAATATTTTTACACCTTAAATTCCTTTTCAAATTTTTTCTTAAAGGCCAAATAACTAGCCACTCACATATACATATTCTCAGAGGATATAATTATATTGTCCTAAAAATCTTACCTACCATGTAGAGGAATTTGGCAAATTTTCATTGCACCACTTTGCATATTGTCATGGCCAAATCTCATAAAGCCATGTTGCACCATTATATCTTATCCTTATCTTATCTTATCTAGTTTTACAATTCAATCCTGTACTTGGTAAATTTTCATAAAACCATATAATCTTTACATAATTGGAAAAATCTCATTTGTCTACATTTTACAAAATCTCCCCATATCTTATCTTAAATTTTCTCATATCTTATCCAAAATCTTTAGCTTTACAAATCATCCTCCACATGGCATGAGCTTCACAAATCCTTATCACTTTTACTTACATGGAAAATTCCTATTTGGTCAATCCATTTGTCTAATTTTGATATAGCTCCCTAAGCTATATTTTAATTAAATCTTAGCCCCCTAAACTATTTTTCTTTTGCAATTAAACCTTCAAACTACAACTATAAATAAGGATAGGTGGTCTTCAATTTCTTCATACACACAAATCACACACACATATCACACATACACACACACACGAACACACGAAGTTTCATACTCTACTTTTTAAACTAGAAATTAGTCAATAAGTCTTTCTAAATCTTTATAAATCCAACTTTAGGGTTGAAGAAGGAAGGAAGGAGGAAGAATCTTAAAAAATTAAGAGAAACTTTTGAAGGAAATATTACGTAAAATTTATGGTTATTTTCTATCAATTTTTCATTAATTCATCGATTCTATTGATTCATTCATCGTATGCAATTCTTGTTCCTTGAAATCATAGTTCTATTTTTGTTAATTTTTTCATAAACCTTAGTTAGCTTAGATACCCTAGAATTCGCATTTTATTTGAAATTTCATCTTCAAAGTTTCCAAATATTTGTGTATTTTAAAGAAATAAATTTTTTCTCAACTTAAAACCTTGTAAAAAAGTCTCCAAACTTTTGTATTTGAAAACCATTGCCCAATCCAGAAGTTAAAAATTCTCTTTATACTCTTTATTCCTTTTTATGCTCCTATAGCTTCTTACCGATGATCCAAAATATTTATTGATGAATTCATCCCGTGTTTATTAATGATCTTGATTGATTGTCGGAGATATTCGTTCAATCTTTGAAAGTATTGACCTTATTGTTTTGAAACCTGAATGTTATTGCTTATTGGGCTCGGGAACCACCGGTGAGAATGCTGGGCGATATCGGACAGTCAGTCAATCTCCTGCAGGGTTTTCCAAATATTAGACAGTTCCACGATTGCCTGGAGGTAGGTTTTCTGGGGAACTGGTCCATGGCATGTAGTCGACCGTGCCTATTGATCCCCTCGAAGTGGGTTGAGAATAAAATGTTGGAGGGATAAGAATTGATATATTGTTTTTAACACCGGAGAATTTTCCTAAATAAAATTATTGAATCATCAATTTTTCGAAAATTCATTTGATTTTAAAATCGTGTATTGTTTTAAAACCAAAACACATTTCACATATTCGAAAATATTTTGAACCAATACGTTTCTATTCCACGTCATGTCTCGACCTAAAAATAAGCCCAAATGACCCAAAAATAAGCCCAATACATGTCAAGACCCAACCCAATATATATAGCCACTATTGTTGACCCAATTAAAATTCAAAATTGAAGAAAAAAGCAAAGGAAATTTGAAAAAAAGAGCACAGCCGGTAGCATACACAGCAGCAATTTTTTATGGATAGAAGTCCATCCATCCATCCTATATTGTCACATATAGTCACCCTATCCTATCCCCAACTTTTGGTAATTGCTTTGAGAGGTTTAAACTCTTTGATTCCCTCATTTTTTACCCTAACTTACCTCTATAAATAAGTCATTTAGTGCTTCAAAATCTACTGAACTCTCAACTCTCTCAAGCACTCAAACACTTAGAAAAATTCATTTTGCATCATTTCCTTCTAGCAAAAATCGATTTCAGCTTTGTGGGATTCTCGTGGGTGTGTGTCTCTCACTCCAATACTTGGTAAGTAGGCCTTAGTCTTATGATTTAAGAATGGTTTGCGTTATGGTTTCATAGAGCTTGATATAAATGTATATATGTGGTTATAGATGTATATATGTGGTTATAGGTGTATCTATAAGCTTGGTTCAACCACATTTACGAATTTAAGCGAAAGAGGTAAGATTTATGGCTTATTCTCTTCTCCATGAGCGTGTATTTCGGCTTTTCCATTCGTTGATCGAGCATGCTTTGAGTATTTGATACCATTGACTTGTTGAGCATGAGAATCTATATTGTTGTCTTGTTATACTTGCAAAAATCTATGCTTAACTCTTGAATATGTAAATCCCATGCTAAATGATTCATTCTTAACCTTTGTATCGATGCATGGGATTGAGTTTTGAATGATGGACCATGGACTAAGAGGGATAATGAACTAAGAACGATTGAAAACGGGTGATATGGACAAAACCGTATATTTCGATGTTAAAACGATCTTTTGAAAAATTCTCAAAAATCAAAATTTAAAACCACAATTTATAAATGATATTACACCTTAGAACATCTAAAAAATGTGCATTTGGAACTAAATCGATAGATTTGAAACGAAAATGGAAGAAGAAGAATTAACAATAGCCTTTGAAAAGTTGATTTTGTTACATCCTTGGATTTTTTAAAAATAGTTAGGCTTGGATTTTAATAAAACTTCTTTTACAAAAAATGTAGGGAAAAATTTGAAGTTTTTCCAGAAACTATTAAAAAAAAAAATTACTGCACACGGTACTGTTCATGGCACGACCGCGCATGAATAGTACCACGATCGCGCTCAAGACAGAGAAAATTTGTTGTTCGGCGTGAGCGCTCCCATTTTTGAGCGCGGACGCAACCACAACAGTGCCAAAACATGGGATTTTTGCTGTTCGGCGTGAGTGCGCCCATTTTTGAGCGTGGACGCGCCCACGGTAGGAACCAAACTTTAATTTTTTTTGCTTCTTTTGATATTTTAAACTCATTTTCTACCTTAATTCATATCACGTTAAGTCATACCTAATTTTTTTAACGTAATACGAGTTTTGAAATGAAAATCCTCTAGTCCATAGTCGAATTTCCGAATTGATTGATTGATTGACCACGTCTTGGCCTATTGAAATGCTATTGTTATTGATGGCCTTAGAACGTTATGCCTTGCCGGCTTATTGATTGATTGTTAAATTGTTTATTTCGTTTTAAAGCCATATGATTGATTGATTGGGGCCCATGTGGGGATTTCTTGAGGACCAAACTCGGGCAGTATCGGACTATCGATTAGGACCCACGAGCCTATGATTGTTAGGTAGTTCGAATGAATTTTGGAGGTAGAATTCTGAAGCACTACCCTAAGCACGTACGTTGGCTGTGCTTCTTGTTGATTGATGCTCCTGCGGGAGTTGGAGGGACAAGGTGAAATGTAAATGTTGAAGATATAAGGGTGATAGAATTACCAAAAGATTGTTTCAGCCTATGGACTTGAATGTGATAATGTATATATATATTGATTGTCTTGAACGTTCCAATTGCTATCCGTATCACATTCTTGTATTGTCATTGATATGCTTATGTTCTTTGGAATTCTCATCCTCGTTTGCATGCTATAAGTTTTACTGGGTCAGTGGATTTATGACCCTATTTAACATGTAGGTTTTTTATTCTTAATCGATTGAATGATTGAAGCTTTAGACGGAATGTATAGCTTATTTTGGTTTTGACATCTCTCTTGTATTATGGTTTAGCATATATTTTGAACCAATGAACTTAGATTGTATAGTCTTATGACTTGTAAGCTTATGCTAGGCCATCATGTATTTTGAAACATTTGGGATGTAATGATATTTATGATATGAAACTTAGTTGGGATTGTGTATGGATTTATTGGACTTAGTTTGAATAGTTGTAATGTATTAGCTTTCGTATCGACTTCTGAATGTATTGGTACTTAGAACGTATAGAACGCGAGTGATGCACCTCGGGTCTCGGGTCTGCACATCCCTGGAATTTCGAGGGGCGTCACATTGTTGAAATAATAAGGGTGACAGATCCACCAAATAACTAGTTTAGCCACAATTTACACTTCTTGATAATGATTTCCATTGATCCTATTGTTATTGTTCCTCTATTCATCCAACTTATTTATTACCTCTTGCCATTCTAATCCACCCATAAATTTTACTAAGTTCATTCGGAACTTACGTTATCAAAATATTTTGCAGGTTAGGGCAATAGAGAAATATTGTAGTTAGCCTAGCATACCTTTTTGTTTTGATGTAAATATGAAAAAATGTACCTTGAAGAGTTGTATCTTTAATAAAAGTCGTAGTTGTTATCTTTCATTTGTGTAATGATATCATTATAGTAGCAGCCCATTCTAGGGGTGGAAGCTCTAGATTTGGGGCGCTACAGAGTGGTATCAGGGCTCAGGTTTAGGAATTTGGGTCTCAGATTACTTTTGACTGCCGATTTAAAGCAATTTCAGTTGCTAACTAAATACTCCCGTTGAAAGAAGTTGTCGCAAAAAGAAAGAATCCAAGCTATATAGAAATAGAAGTAGATATAATAACATTCGTGCATAGTTCATATAGGATTGGATATAGAGATTGGTAGAAATAGAACATAAATAGTACTTAGACATCCTTTGAATAATCGGATGAAACTTCTGATACTAACTCATTAAGCTAGCATATTTTACGATATTCCCATGATGAGTCTTTTGAGTAATCTCAGAGCAATATAGCACCCAATAGAAGCTAGCCGCACGATAACCAACCACGGAAGCGAGGACGCCCTCAACGAGAAGATCCCAATAGGTCTAATAACCTAACTAACGGAAATAACGATGAAACCCATGATGTACCTCTAGAACCCATACCACCGACAAATATGCCAATTGCTGAGCATATATTTACTATGTGGCAGCAGTTTATGGATTTTTGTCAACATCAAGCAAATGTTGGAAATCGTAGAAATGAAACCTTTGAGATGGAGGATAAAACCTTGACTAGGTTTCTTCGATTTAACCCGCCAAGATTTAAGGGAGAACCAGATGATTGAAAGGCAGAAGCTTGGATTCAAGAAATCGAGAAAATATTTCGAGTTCTTAATTACTCGGAACGACAGCAAGTGAAGTATGCTACCTTTTTTTTTTAGGATGCCGCTGGCTACTGGTGGAGAATACTTGAAAGGGAATGGAATGAAGAAGGAATAGATTGGACGTGGGAAGCATTCGAGGCATAATTCTTACAAAAATTTATACCACAGGTTCTGAGATATGCAAGGGAAAGAAAATTCATGAATTTAATCCAAGGGGCTATGGCTGTAA
Organism: Handroanthus guayacan; assembly: GCA_014898755.1. Taxonomy (NCBI): domain Eukaryota; kingdom Viridiplantae; phylum Streptophyta; class Magnoliopsida; order Lamiales; family Bignoniaceae; genus Handroanthus; species Handroanthus guayacan. The sequence continues at coordinate 127,782 of JACFYI010003205.1, read as the reverse complement.
TGGATTATGAAGTAAAATATAATAGGTTAATCCAATATGCCCCTCATATCATCACAGATGAAAGGAGAAGGACTAGGAAATTTATAGAGGGAGTAAAGCTAGAACTCTGTCGAGCCTTAGTCTCATTTGATCTTCCTAACTACAACCGTACGGTGGAAAAAGTTATGGAAATTGAGAATGAATTTCGGGAACTTCAGAAGTTAAATTAAAAATGGAGAAAAGAAAAAGGAATAGGACAAGTGGATTTTGACAAAGGAAAGAAAAATTTTCAAGAAGAAGAAATGGCAATTGCTCCTGAAAATTCCTCAAAAATAAATAAGGGCAAAGCTCCATACATTGCGCCAACAACTACAATGAGAAGGTGCAACTACTGTGGATGTCTTTCTCATAAGGAAGACCAATGCTGGGTTAGGCAAGGAAAATGCTTAAATTGTGGAAGCTCCCAACACATGGGAAAATTGTCCCAGGAGCCGCAACTTTAATACTAATCTAGGGATTTTAAAACAACCGCAACAGCAATTCAAACTGAGAAAGAGACCCCCGACAAAGGCCAGAGCTTATGCCCTTATTGGTACAGATAGTCAGGGAGTTACAGATGTTGTGGAAGTAAGATCAGGAACTCAGGAATACAAGGATTCCTCAAGCCAATGTTCTTTAAAAGAAAATGAAAAAGCTACATAAAAACGTAAAGACGAGATACGCAAAAATATGCCTACCTTCCCAACTAACAGGTTTGAGCTATATATCTTAAAATTTAGAAGTTTACTTGACTTGTCTTATGCTTAAAATAGAATAGAATCTAGGGACCAGATTCTTCTAAGGGGAGGAGAGTGTAACATTCCATAAAATTTCTTTACTCTATCAATAAAATTTTATCCGTCTCTTCTCATGCATAAAAATATTTTTTGCAAGTTTTAAATATTCTCTAATGATTTTTAAAGTTGTTACACTCATCCACAAAATTTGTTACACAAAATTCTTTATTTCTCCTTAAATCCCAAAATTTTCTAATATTTTTACACCTTAAATTTCTTTTCAAATTTTTTCTTAAAGGACAAATAACTAGCCACTCACATATACATATTCTCAGAGGGTATAATTGTATTTTCCCAAAAATCTTATCTACCATGTAGAAGAATTTGATAAATTTTCATTGCACCACTTTGCATATTGTCATGACCAAATCTCATAAAGCCATGTTGCATCACTATACCTTATCCTTATCATATCTTATCTAATTTTACAACTCAACTCTATACTTGGAAAATTTTCATAAAATCATATAATCTTTACATAATTGGGAAAATCTCATTTGTCCACTTTTCACAAAATCTCCTCATATCTTATTCTAAATCTTCTCATATCTTATCTAAAATCTTTAGTTTTACAAATCATCCTCCACATGGCATGAACTTTACAAATCCTTATTACTTTTACTTACATGGAAAGTTCCTATTTGGCCACTCCATTTGTCTAATTTTCATATAGCGCCCTAAGCTATATTTTAATTAAATCTTAGCCCCCTAAACTATTTTTCCTTTGCAATCAAACCCTCAAACTACAATTATAAATAGGGGTAGGTGGTCTTTAATTTCTTCATACACACATATCACGCATACACACACACACACACGAACACATGAAGTTTCATACTCTACTTTTTAAACTAAAAATTAGTCAATAAGTCTTTCTAAATCTTTATAAATCCAACTTTGGAGTTGAAGAAGGAAGGAAGGAGGAAGAATCTTGAAAAATTAAGAGAAACTTTTGAAAGAAATATTAGGTAAAATTTATGGTTATTCTCTATTGATTTTTCATTAATTCATCGATTCAATTGATTTATTCATCGTATGCAATTCTTGTTCCTTGAAATCATGGTTCTATTTTTGTTAATTTTTTCATAAACCCTAATTAGCTTAAATACCCTAGAATTTGCATTTTATTTGAAATTTCATCTTCAAAGTTTCCAAATATTTGCGTATTTTAAAGAAATAAATTTTTTCTCAACTTAAAACCTTGTAAAAAAGTCTCCAAATTTTTGTATTCGAAAACCATCGCCCAATTCAGAAGCTAAAAATTCTTTTAATACTCTTTATTCCTTTTTATTCTCCTATAGCTTCTTACTGATTATCCAAAATATTTATTGATGAATTCATCCCGTATTTATTAATGATCTTGATTGGTTGTTGGAAATATTGGTTCAATCGTTGAAAGTATTGACCTTATTATCTTGAAAGCTGAATGTTATTGATTATTGGACCCGGGGAACCACCAGTGAGAACGCTGGGCGGTATCGGACCGTCAGTCAGTCTCCTGCAAGATTTTTCAAATATTGGACAGTTCTACGATTGCTTGGAGGTAGATTTTTTGGAAAACTGATCCATGGCATGTAGTCGACCGTGCCTATTGATCCTCTTGAAGTGTCGAGGGTTGAGAACAAAATATTGGAGGAATAAGGATTGATATATTGTTGAAGTAATAAGGGTGACAGATCCACCATATAACTAGTTCAACCAAAATTTACACTTCTTGATAATGATTTCCATTGATCCTATTGTTGATAATGATTTCCATTGATCCTATTGTTATTGTTCCTTTATTCATCCAACTCATTTATTACCTCTTGCCATTCTAATCCACCCATAAATTTTACTAAGTTCATTCGAAACTTACGTTATCAAAATATTTTGCAGGTTAGGGCAATGGAGAAATATTGTAGTTAGCATAGCATACCTTTTTGTTTTGATGTAAATATGAAAAAATGTACCTTGAAGAGTTGTATCTTTAATAAAAGTCGTGGTTGTTATCTTTTATTTGTACAATGATATCATTATAGTAGCAACCCATTCTAGGGGCGGAAGCTCTAGATTTGGGGCGCTACATATCTCTTCTTAACAGTTGACTGATGTTTTTGCAATAACAAACAAATTGCAAGATTCTTTAAATCAGATTACA
>JACFYI010003205.1:93174-124646 GCA_014898755.1 Handroanthus guayacan | reverse complement strand
TTTTTTTTTTTTTTCTAATGAAAATCTAGATAATTTTTTGATTTAATAATTCCTTTATTGGATTTTTAAATTATCTTAAATGTAATATAGATATTATTGAAATATTTTCTATTTATTAGGTAGTATTCATAATATTATACATAAATATAAAATTAAATATAAATATTACATCATTATTATGGCATATCGATTGAATTAGTGGTTGAATTGGTCGAACCAACTGAAGCAGTAACCAGTAACAACATCGATTTTATATCCGGTCCGATTATGAAAACATTGCTCTTAATTGACAGACCGTTATAGCATCAATTCTTTGAATTCAAAATTGGATTTTCTATGAATTTTTGAAGGGTTTTCTAATGGTTTAAAACCCCAATTACTCTTACAGTAATTGATCTTTAGTTTTTTTTTTTTTTTTTTTTCATTTGAGGGGCTCAATTGTAACTAACCACTTTTCCCTAGTAGAATGACAATTTTAACCTCAAAAAATTAACTTAGATGGCACCTGGGTTTAAGAATCAAAATATTCAATTTTCATTCTGCCAAATCATGAAAACAGTAGTGTGAGTGCTATTTTTATGGAGGTTGGGGGGCAAAGTGCAATTTACCCTCAAGTAAATGAAAACATAGGAAAAGAAATGGTATTTTAGGAATAACACTTGTAGCTATACCAAATAGGGCATTGCACTATATTAAATGGTATAGTTACTTTCTCAATAAAGTGTGGGGCCCTATTTCATATGGTTTCATGTGTTTCTCAAAAATAATCTTAGCCTTAATTTACTTTAATAGCCACCGTAATTGACACAGTGTAAATTATATCTTAATACATAAACTATATTCTTTTTATTGTATGCATATACATTGAGTGAGCATCGAATGCTAATACAGTATAGCTACTTGAAATATTATGCCGACGATCTTGTTACACGAAACAAAAGTATTTTGTTTTCCAAACCATACTAAAACTTCTCTCATTTAGTTGAAAATAACATTATTATCAATAATTTTCATATCTAACTATTAATAACTAGCATACCCAAAAAATATATATTAAGATATTTTCTTCTAATGATTTCTCTATATTGCCTAAGAAAATTACTAAAGTTTCTTAAAGTTTAAATATCCTACATATCCATCTATAAATTGTTTCATCCAAAATATGCACTTTATTATTTTTTCTCTATATTGCCTAAGAAAATTACTAAAATTTCTTTATGTTTAAATATCCTATGTATCCATCCATAAATTGTTTAATCCAAAATAGGCACTTTATTATTTTTTCACTCTAGAAATTCAATAATTAATTTTTGGGCCAAATTAAATTTTTTAAATATATAGAACTTATTGAAGTGATTTTTTATATTAGAATTTTTTATCATTTTTTATTTGTGTCAAATAATAATTTTAGCTTAAATAAATTAAATTTTAGAAATTATCTTCTTAAATTAATTTAAAATTATTTTCTTTTAAATTTTTAATCTTAGGCCATCGTTTTCTTTTAGCAATTTTGTTACTGTGAATCAATTTTCATATCATTATAAATAAAAAAGGAATTGAAAAAAATGATATTATAAGAATAATTCTTTTGTTTTGTTTTGTTTTATTTTGTTTTTACTTTTTTTTTTTTTGAGTGTAGAATAATTCTTAATATATATATATATATATATATTAATAAAAATAATAATTAAAAAAAATGGAAGGAAATGGGAAAAAAAGAGCCAAGCACTAATTCTAAAACTTAAAGCGGGCACAACAGGAAGCATTGCGCTCTTTTTCTTCTAATTATCTTAAACCCTAAATCGATCCCAAACTCCCCTAATGCTACAGCAGCTCGACGCTGCTCGACGGCCGTCTGAATCTTATTAAAGTTTGCTATCAATCGATTCGAAGCTTTGATTGAAGGCAACGCCGATTTCGTCCAATTTCATATTTTCGCAGAGTGGCAAGATTGAAGGTATAACACTGAAAGTGTTAACTACTGATGAGTGATCAAATTATTCCCAATACTTTTGTATTCAGTTTAAGATTTTGTTTCCGGAGCAAGATTAAGGAATTTTCATTCCTAAATACGAAAGGTGAAGAATGATTTCTTTTTCTTTTGTTTTTTCAAATCTTTTGTTGAATTTCAGTTTATAATTTTTGTTACTGCTTCATTGATTATAATTTTTCTTTTCTGGTAAATTTATTTAGTTTGCTAGTGAAGAATTGTCATGATCTTGGTAAGAAGATTAACCTCGTTGAGCTGAGATCTTGTGGTCTTGCAATACTTTGCTCATGGAAGAACGAGCCTTTGGAGCTCGAGGCATGCATATACATACATCTGAATAGATGTTGCAATATTATTACTAGAAATTTGTTATCCTGTCTCTTGTGCTATTTGGCTTACTGCAAGTGGAAACCTTCTAACATTTTGCATTTACACAAATTTTCTGTGTGCCTTTCATTCTGGAGAACTTGATAATCAAGTACTTACATTTGCATTGGATACCAATTTGAAGTAATTGTATGTCAATTTGAATTGATGATTATGCAGTTAATTAATTGATAATGAAAAATCTGAAGTCATTTGTTAAATGTTATTGTTTTGAATTATTGAAGTAGAATTTCAAATGTGGGTGAATTAAGCGTTTTGGCAGTGTGTACATTCTGCAAACTTTTGCTAACTATACATTGGTCTGTGATGTAATTTGCAGTGTGCAAGAAAAGGGGAGAAAATGTTGGAGCATGAATCTATTTCAAACCCTACCCATAGCAAGACGACTGGCCTTCCTCGTAAGCGCTTCTATCGAGCTAGGGCTCACAGCAATCCCTTGAGTGATTCACATTTCCCAGTTCCAATCTCCCCAAGTCAGTTTGACTATTCCCTCCATTACCCGCAATTTTTCCCATTGCCTGATAAATCTGATGGCTCGAAAAAAATTGAGTTTGCTGATATCGGTTGTGGATTTGGCGGTCTTTTAATCAGTGTTTCTGCTCTCTTTCCCGATACGCTTATGATTGGGATGGAACTGAGGGACAAGGTGACAGAGTATGTGAAGGAAAGGATTCTGGCATTGAGGGCCTCCAATCCGGGCCAGTATGAGAATGTATCTGTGGTTCGGACTAATTCCATGAAGTACATTCCCAATTACTTTCAGAAAGGACAGCTCACCAAGATGTTCTTTCTGTTTCCGGATCCTCATTTCAAAGAGAAAAATCATCGGCGCAGGGTCATTAGTCCTCATTTGCTGGATGAATATGCTTACGTTCTTAGAGTTGGTGGGATTATCTATACGATTACGGATGTGGAAGAGCTTGAAGTGTGGATGAAGTCTTGTTTGGACAGTCATCCATTGTTTGAGGCTCTTTCCCAGGAAGAGCTTGAAGATGATCCAGTTGTGAAACTCTTGAGCACTGCAACTGAGGAAGGGCAGAAAGTTGCAAGGAATGGCGGGCAGACTTTTCAAGCTGTTTATAGGCGGATTGCATCATCTTTTTCTCATTAAGGTATGTACCCCCTGATGAGAATTAAAATATAATGGTTCCTCCTCTGTAGAAGCTACAACTCATTGAAATGAATGAATAGCAATAGGCTACACCTGTTTGTGCCAAGTTTTGGTGATGTTGGACTTTATTGGAGTGTTAGCGTAGATTTGGACATTTTGGTTTTGAGCAGAATATGAAGCTTAGATAGCTTAGATAATGTTGTAGGAATATTTTTCTTTTTCATTTTGTCACATTTACTTATTGTCTATTCATACATTTGTTGTGCTCCATCAAAGAACACTTTAAAATGATTTTGTGGATGCTCCAAATTTCGAAGAAGCTGAAAAAGAAGAGTGGCTAATCTCCTTAAATAAAGCTTTATTCATTATCATGCTGGTTCATGCACTTCACTAGTTACCGCTTATCAATTAAGTTATTCTATGAAGTGTTTGTTTTATCTCCTATATAAACAGGAGAGCTATTGTGCATATTTATGTATGAATGTGACCAGAATAAGCAAAGGAAATAGTAAGTTTACTTATCCATTGTAATGTTGTTTTGCCGATTCTTTTACAATCTATTTATAACACTATGGTGGTATTCGCAACAGATTATATAAAAGCATGATTATCTACTTAGCCAAAATTTGGAAATATCATATTATATTCAAAAGTACTTGATATTTGAAAATCATCAAATAATTTACTGCGAGCCAACGGAAAGTGTAAGTGTTTAGAACTATAATTAGTTATTTATATTCAGAATAGTTTATAGAACCTCATGGGCAGCACAAGGTTATTTATGAGATTATAAGTTATTGCTGATTAATTTAGAGAATTTATAGCAAAAGCAGAATTTCCAAATATTGAAAATCAACTTTCACAAACTCATAATTGTATAAGTGCTTTTCATAAGCAACTGCAAACATCACCTCTATCAATATGCATAGCTTTAACCCTTTTATGAGGTGCACTTTGAGCTTTGTATACTTGTAGCCATTCGGTAATATTGTTGATAGTAATTGTTTTGATGAATGCTAGATGTCAACATTTACATCTATGTTAACTTTAGCGACAATCTTCGATGAAAAGAACTTTGGTGACAATCAAATCGGGAACTCTAGCATCCTAACAATTCTTCTGTACCACCATATTCATGAAAATTTAAAAATAGTCGACCTAAAACGCAATCCAGGAATAGTAAGATTTGAAAGTTTCTAATCATAATGATTGCCGGCTTCGGAACAGCCACCATCTAATGCTCAAATCAAAATTTAATCAATAAAGGGCAAAAGGCAAGAAAATAATTGATGACATTAGATTGCGTATCTATATATGTTGTGTGAGAATGTTATAGGTTGTTACTTGTGATGTAAATGACCCCCAATTTATTCTAAAACGTTAGTTGCATCTATAGATTTCAAACAGGTTGGCTCAGACTAGCTCGGCTTGTAAACTTGTTTAACCTGAGTTTAAACGGTTTGGAGCTTATGTGGACCGGGCCGAAAATGCAGTTCAGGAGGCCTAGTCTATAACTAGCCCCCTTAATAATAGCTCCGAGCCTAAACGAGCTGGGCCATGCGGGCTCTAAATGGTTTGGCCATTTATTTTTTAGAATCAAAATTATAAATTTCCCCATTTCTTTTTTTTTTTTTCCATTTTTTTAATTCATTTTTTAACTTGAACCTAGTTAAATCGGATTTATGTGGTCCAGTTACAGGTCGAGGTTGGGCCAATTCCCATTCAAACGAGTTAGTGGGATTGGCCAAGCCGGTCCCGGGTCCAAAATTTTGGGTTTGATATGAACCTTTGGGTTTTGGTTTTGGTTGAATCAATTTGTCTCGATTCTAATAGACTGTCTGTGTCATAATTCACAGATTCATTTAGTCTATTCAATAACTTAAATTTGAGGGTGTTTTGGACATTTCACAATTTTCTTGCATTAACTATTGAGGCTTTATGTCTGTGAATTGGTGAATGGGTGTAATTATTTCAAATTCTCCTCATGACAGAAATTATGTGGCAAAAGCTAGTATGCTAAAAATGATGTTCTCTACTTTTATGTGCCTGTAATATTGTCCTGCAGCAAAATTACAAGAGTGAAGGTTCATGAAATACGTTAAATTGGTTTCGTGAAATCGCTGACCATAATCTCACATCCCATTATTTCCAAGCCACTTTTGTGCGGAGTGACAACAAAGAATACTAATTGTAAAATACTGGCGATAGATATGGTTACAACAAAAACTAATGGAAAAGATTGAGATTATGTTTTTAAAATACTGCTAGTTATATTTAGTGGTTGGCAGATTGTAATATAAATGTCAAATTATTTACTTTTATATATGATTAAAGGAAGAAGTGTAATTTTAATAATATACCTTAAAATAAACTACAATCATATTTAGTAAAAACGCGTATCATACGCGTATAATACTTTTCCTATGTATTTTTTTAAAAAAACGGTCCATTCCCGTCTTCAACTCAATGGTACGGAAAAATACGCGTATTTTATGTTATGGACATATATTTGACGTGTAAATCCATACGTTTCCATACGCACCCGTAACATACACTTTTTTTAATTTTTAATATTATTTTACTTATTTTTTGCAATTGCCAAAGCACACCAACTACCCAACTACTACTTAATTATTTCAACTTTATTATCTAACCATAAGCTTGGATATGCCAAAATTAAACAATCAATCACTCAAAATTTTTAAAAAAATATGTATTAATTAATGTATTTCATTTAAAATTTATATTAATGAGTTTTTCTAAAGTAACTATATTAGCTAATTAGTTGTTCATGATTTCATATTCTAATTCTCATATTGCTATTCATGTAAGACTACCAAAATATAATTTATTTATTTCATTTACAAAGCTATATATTCTAAATAAAAATATACTTCATTTAAGAGAAATTTATTAATAAAAGACTAAATATTAGTAACAAGAAGCATAACAAATGTTATTATTTTATTATATTTTCCGTATTTTTTATTCCATATTTTTTTTTTCATTATTCGTAATATACCCGTATCTTTTACATGCCGGAATTTAAACGAATTTGTAATTTTTGCCGAATAATTTAACGTATTTTTTATGAAAAATATATATTATACTCGTACGTACTAAGTACCGTAATTTTTCCGTCCCATATTTTGCTAACTATAACTACAATTATAAGTTTTATATGATATTATTGTTATAGAATAAAATAGCGGCGGAAATCTAGAATTAATCTTCTCTAGAAAACTCATCTAGATCCAAAAGTAACAGATAGATTGTTAGAAATGTTTTGATGATGTCATTTTTAGCCATTGCATTTTCGAAACCAAATTTGTTGAAAGATATATGCTCTAGCTGTTAGTATTAGATTTAGTTGTTTTCGAATTGTAATTGAAACTGAAATTATTTGGATAAGTTTTAAAAAGATTTGAAAAACTATCTCCTAAAGATTTAATCATATCTAAAGATCTCCTTTGTTATTCAAATACTAAGAGATATCTTCAATCAAATTTCTACCAAATCTAAGAGATTCATTCTTAAACCTAGAAAGATATTTTTCCAACATTTAAAATTCATATCCTGTATCTTTGATTTATCCAAACATTAGTTGGTCTTTTCTCTATAAATAAGAAAAGAATGCAAGGCACACAAAATATATACAAACGAAGATTTTTCTAAGAGTGTGAAAAGAATTCACAACATAAAAGTCTTAACCTACTTTGTGTTATCTTAATTTCTCTCTATTTTTGTTTGTGTTCGTGTTTCTTGAAGGATCTGTTGAGGAGAAGAGGAAGCAAGCAAGCACAGACATCTGTTGGAACTACGTTCGAGAATTGAAATACCAATATGGAAGCAGAGTCCAAAGCATGTTTGGCAAAGTGGCAGTTTACATAGCGGTAGTCCACTAGAGCTATATACGATTAGCTGGCGGAAGTTCCTCTGATAGTACTCATACCGGAGATTGTTCCTGCCCTGATTGCAATAGTTTGAGACACTACACGGTATCTAAGATTCTCTTCTTTCTCTCAAGGAGAAAGAAGTAGTTGTGCTCCCTTAGTTGAGAGATTTCTAATCCTTCTCTGTTAAATTATTTAAACATTATTTTTGTATGAACTTATTTTTAATTTGTGAATAATTTGACAAGTTTAAAGGCCTAAGTGATAAGCTTTGATAGTGGATTAGGGAAACTGAACCACTATAAATCTCTCGTGCATTTTGCTTTACAATTTCGCCTTTGTTTTATTGAAATAATTATTGTCCTACACTGTTTTTTAACTGGAATTAATTTAAAACTATCAAAAGATTTTAATAGTACAGATTCCACTACAGAGGCTGAAAGTCCCAATTCACCCCCCTCCCTGAGCTTTAATACTCTAACAATTGGCATCAGAATCACGTACTCTATAGTGTGGTTTAACAACCCGAGTCAAAGATCCTGATGGTGACTAACAACTCTGATGGTTTTGCAGATGGATTAGTCCAATTTCGACCTACACTATTTGATAGAACCAATTACTCTCTGTAGAAGGGAAGGATAAAGGAGTTTATGATGGCAATCAATTTTGAGCTGCGGTTCGTGGTGAAACTTGGTTATAAAGGACCAATAAGGAACACTGACGAAATCACAAATATAGATCAATTAAAAGAAATTCCTAAAGAAGAAAGAAGAGCCATGTCCATGGACACAAAGGCAAAAAAAATCCTAGCTTATGCTCTTACCAGACAACAATATAACCAAGCATTTAATTGTGATATAGCAAAACAAATGTGGGACATACTCGAAATTACCAATGAAGGAACAAAGCAAGTTTGCCAAGAATGCATCGCTATCCTGACTCACCAATATGAAATGTTCTAGATGCCGCTTGGTGAAAATATTAGGCAAATGCGCACATATTTCACGGACCTCACGAATTCCTTGTTTTCTCTTGGTAAGAAGATCACTGAGGAAGAGCAAGTCTAGAAGATACTTAGGTCCTTTCCAAATAACTGGACTCCTAAGGTGACAGCAATCCAGGAAGCAAAAGACCTAAGCACAATGACGATGTATGAGTTGAGAGGATCTATCACATCCCATGAGATTACTCTACTCAGCAAAAATGGAATCCCTAATTCCAAAGAAAACAAGAACATTGCCTTCATTGCTGGATATGATACTGAACCAGATACCAGAGATGAACATGATGAAGGTGAGTATGAAGAAGAGCTGGCCATGATCACAAAAGGAATTCAAAGCTTGGGAACTATTGCAACAGAAACCAAGAGAACAAATCCAATAGAAAAGGATCCCCTTTGGAATCTCATAAGACCGTCACAGTTCGATGTTATGAATGTGAGGAGATAGGACACATCAAATTAGAATGTCCAAAGTTAAAGTAAAATCAGAAAGGAAAAGCCATGGCCATGGCCATGGCCTCTACCTGGGATGATTCAAGTGATGAGTTCCAAGATGAGGAAGAATGTCTCATGGCCGAAGAAGAGGAACAAGCACTGGAATCTTCCCAGAACAACAGGTGGTATCTCGACAGTAGAAGTTCCAAGCACATGAGCAGTGATGCATCCCTGTTTTTGAAACTCAACTATCAACATGCAAGTATTGTTACTTTCGCAGATAATACTAAAGGACACATTATCGAAAAAGGTACAATTGGTAAGAATCCTAGTATTGCTATTGAAAATATTTGGCTCATTGAGGGCTTTAAGCTTAACCTACTGAATATAAGTAATTTATGTGACAGTGGTTATGAAGTTCAATTTTACCCCACGCACTGCACTGTTAAATTGGAACAAAAGATAATTTTGATTGTTACCAGATTTGGAAACACTTACAGCATTTCTTTAAATAATATTACTTCTCAAGATGTTAAGTGTTTAGTTGTTTCTGAAGATGAAAGTTGGAAACATTAGACTAGTCTATATATCACAAGAAAAGATCTTGTCAAAGGAGTACCAATACTAAATTTCTCAAAAGTCAAGATTTGTTATGCATGCCAAAAGGGTAATCAAGGTCGCACTTCCTTTAAACCCATAAATGATGTCACCACCTCAAGACCAATTGAGCTCCTTCATATTGCTTTGTTTGGAGCAGTAATTAATGTATCCTTCAGCGGAAAGAAATATGCACTTAGTGTGATAGATGATTATTCTCATTTTACTTGGGTTCTTTTTATTGCCAATAAAAAACGACGCTTTAGAACATTTTATTCCACTAACAAAAAGGATTCAAAATGAAAAAGAGTGTTTCATTAAAAGGATTAGAAGTGACCGTGGAATTGAATTTGATGAAGCAAAATTTGCAAAATTCTTTGATAAAAATGGTTACTTATATGGTTTTTCTACACCTAGAACACCTCAATAAAATGGTGTAGTTGAAAGAAGAAATAGATTCCTACAAGAAATTGGTAGGACTATGTTAAATGAATATGAGATTCCCAAATTTCTTTGGGCCGAATCCATAAACATGCAAGCTATGTCGCTAATCATGTTAATATTCTAAAACCTTTTCTAAAGAAAACTCTATATGAGCTTTGTTATGGAAAACTTTCGGATGTCTCTTATTTTCATGTTTTTAGGTGTAAATGTTTTATTCCGAATGCTTGGGAATATAATGCAAAATTCGATGTGAAAGCTGATGAAGGCATTTTTGTTGGATATTCTTATAATAGCAAAGCTTATTGAATATATAACAAAAGAAAAAAGGGGTGGTTTAAGAATCTATTGATGTGACATTTGATGAATCTAAGCTTATTTTAGCCAAGAATTCCTTGAGTTGCAATCCTGCAGATTCCATTGATACTACACTTGTTCCAGAATAAACTATCGAGCAAGATGATATTTTGGTTTCTAAAAGTTTTGAAGATAATACCAATCATGATGATGACATTATTGAAATTGTACTAGTACCTCGAAAATCAAATATGCTTTATAGTCATCCCTTAGACAACATCATTAGGAATCCAAACTCTGGAATCACCACCGGATCAAAGGCAAAGCGTGATTCCAGAGTATATTCAGGAGGTACTGCCAATTATGCCCTTTTATCATCTATTGAACCTAAAGATGTTAAAGATGTCCTAAATTACCCATCATAGGTTGACAGATGAAGGATGAGCTCACCTAGTTCAAGAATAACCAAGTTTGGTCACTAGTCGAACATCCAACCAATCACCCAGTTGTTGGGACAAAGTGGGTCTTCTGGAACAAACTGGATAAAGATGGTAAGATCAGAAGAAACAAGGCTTGCTTTGTTGTTAAAGGGTACTCTCAATAGGAAGATATAGATTATGATGAAACTTTTGCTCCTGTTGCGAGACTTGAGTTTATTCGCATGCTTCTTGCTTTCGTTTTTAATAAAAAGTTTTCACTTTTTTAAATAGATGTAAAGAGTGCCTTTTTGAATGATTTAAAAAAAAAAAAAAAAAACCTGTGTTGAACAACATCCAGGGTTTATCAACCCAGATTTTCTAAATCATGTTTTCAAACTTACTAAATCTCTTTACGGACTAGAACAAGCTCCTTGAACTTGGTATGAACAACTTAGTATGTACCCTATTTCAAATGGTTTTAAAATTTGTATTAATGATACCACTCTTTTTACCAAACATCATGATCAAGATTCTCTGATTGTTCAAATTTATATCGATGACATAATATTTGGTACTACTAATTATCTACTTTGCAAAAAATTTACTAGAGATATGTAACAGGAATTCGAAACGAGCTTAATAGAAGAACTTACGTTCTTTTTAGGGCTATAAATCAAGCAAGTGTTGAATGCAATCTTCATATCACAAGAAAAATATACATCAGAACTTCATAAGGAATATGGAATGGAAAGTTTAAAACCAGCACAAACTCCAGTGAGCACCTCCACAAAATTAAGTGCTAATGAGGATGGCAAGTTGGTAGATGAAAAATTCTATTGAGATATGGTTAGAAGTTTACTTTATCTGACTGCTAGTCATCCAACAACTTACCTATGTGCTCATTTTCAGTCTAACCATAAAGAATCACATTTAAGTGCTGTAAAATGAATTTTTCACTATCGAAATGGATCAACTACCACAGGCCTTTTGGTATTCACATGACTCATATTTTAATATTATTTGCTATTCTGACGCTGATTATGCTGGATGTAAGGTTGATAGAAAAAGCACCAGTGAAAATTGTCAGTTACTTGGAAAATATCTTTTTTCCTGGTTGAGCAAGAAACAAAGTGTTGTTGCTCTCTCGACAAAAGAAACAGAATATATGGAGTGGGGGAGTTGTTGCATCCAGATTTTGTGAATGAAACAAATTCCAAGTGATTATGGTATCAAAATTAATTGGAGAAATAATTGTTTTCGGATCATTAGAATCACATTTAGATAACTCATAGAACTCGAGCCGTTTTAGATTAGTTATGCTTTTCACATCTTAAAAAGATTTGTCTAGAAGATTTGATCTTATCCTTGAAAAGCTATTTTCCATTTGTATTCAAATTCTAAAGGATATGTTCTCTCTCAAAGTCCAATAAATCTATGATTGATTCCCATATGTAAGAGATCTCTTTTCAAATGTTAAAAATTTTTCGATCTCGGATCCCTTGATTTGCTCATAGTTCAATCAACCTTTCTCTATAAATAAGAAACTAATACAAAACACAAAAGATAATACAAACAAAGAGCTTTCTAAAAGTGTGAAACGAATCACAACATAAAAGTCTTAACCTACTTTGTGTTATCTTAATTTCTCTCTATTTTTGTGATATAATATAATCATCATTATAATATATATACATATATATGTGTATACAAGTATTTCAAAGCATAATTTTTTCATTCCTATTAATAATACCCAAGAGACTTTTAAGCTGGGAAAAACTTGTAGCATCTAGTGGTTTTGTGAAAATGTCAACAAGTTGCAAATTAGTGAAGATAAATTCAACAGACACATATCCAACATGCACATGATCAGGAATAAAATGATGCTTAATTTATATGTGCTTCGTGCAAGAATGCAAGGTGGGATTTTTTGTAATATTGATTGCACTAGAGTTATCACATAATATAGGCACATAATCGATTTTCATACCGAGTCATTTAGAATTTGTTTCATCCAGAAAACTTGAGTGCAGCAGCTCCCCAACACCATGTATTCAGCTTCTGTTGTCGAGAAAGTAACAACACTTTGTTTTTTGGCTTGACTATGAAACAAGGCATTTTTCAAGCAACTAACAATTTCCACTGGTGCTTTTTCTATCAATCTTATATCCAGCATAATCAATGTCAAAATGCTAATAATATTAAAATTTGAGCTATGTGGATACCAAGCCTATATTAGTTGATCCATTTAAGCAGCGAAAATTTCGTTTTACAGCAGTTAAATGTGATTCTTTAGGATTAGATTGAAAACGGGCACGTAAACAAGTTGCAAACATAATGTCTGGATGACTAGCAGTTAAATAAAGTAAACTTTCAATCATACCTTGGTAGACCTTTTCATCTACCAGCTTACTATCCTCATCAGCACCTAATTTAGCAGAGGTACTCATTGGAGTTTGCGCCGGTTTTGAATTTTCCTTTCCATATTTCTTAAGAAGTTCCAGCGTACATTTCTCCTGTGATATGAAGATTTCTATTGGCACTTGCTCGATTTGTAGCCCCAAAAAGAATGTAAGTTCTCCCATTAGGCTCTTCTCAAAGTACTGTTGCATATCTCTAGCAAATTTTGGCAAGCTAGATCATTAGTAGCACTGAAAATTATGTCATCGACATAAATCTAAACAATGAGAATCTTGAATCTTGATCATGGTGTTTGGTAAAAAGAGTGGTATCATTGATACCAATTTTAAAATCGTTCGAAATAAGGAACGTACTAAGTCATTCATACAAAGCTCGCGAAGCTTGTTTTAATCTGTAAAAAGCTTTGGTAAGTTTGAAAACATAATTTGGAAAATCTGAGTTGATAAACCCTTGGGGTTGTTCAACATAGACTTCCACTTTTAAGATTCAAAAAGGCACTCTTTACGTCCATTTGAAAAAGTGAAAACTTTTATAGGAGGTGAAAGTAAGAAGCATGCGAATAAATTCAAGTCTCATAACAGGGGCGAAAGTTTCATCATAATCTATATCTTCATGTTGAGAGTATCCTTTAGCAACAAGACGAGTCTTGTTTCTAGTGATCCTACTCTCTTGATCCAGTTTGTTCCTAAAGACATACTTTGTTCCAATGACTCGGTGATCAGTTAGACGTTCTACCAGTGACTAAACTTGGTTCTTCTCGAATTAGGCGAGTTCAACCTTTGTGGCATCAACCCAAGACGGGCCATGTAGTGCATCTTTAACATCTTTAGGTTAAATGGACAATAGAAGGGCATAATTGGTAATATGTCCAGAATTATCTTTGGAATCACGCTTCGCCTTTGATTTGGGGGTGATTTCAATGTTTGGTTCCCAATGATGTTGTCTAAGGGATGACTGGAGGCATGCTTGAATTTTCGAGGCACTAGACCAGCTTTAATAATGTCATCATCATGATTGGTATTATCTTCGAAATTCTCAAAAACCAAAGTATCATCTTGCTTGGAAGTTGATTCTGGAACTAATGTGGTATCAATGGAATCTGTAAGATTGTAGCTCAAGGAATTCTTGACTAAAACAGGGTTAGATTCATCAAATGTCACATGAATAAATTCTTGAACTACCCTTTTTATTTCATTATATATTTGATAAGCTTTGCAATGATTAAAATAACCAACAAAAATGCTTTCATCAGCTTTTACATCGAATTTTGTATTATATTCCCAATCATTTAGAATATAACATTCACATCCAAAAACACGAAAATAGGAGACATTTGGGATTTTTCCATGCCAGAGCTCATATGGAGTTTTCTTTAAAAAAGATCTAGAAGAACACTGTCAGCAACATATCATACAGTGTTTACTGCTTCAACCCAAAGAAATTTAGGAATGTCATATTCATTTAACATAGTCCTAACAATTTCTTATAAGACCCTATTTCTTCTTTTAACTACACCATTTTGTTTAGGTGTTCCAGTGTAGAAAACTCATGTAAGTAACCATTTTCATCAAAGAATTTACAAATTTTGCTTTATAGAATTCGGTTCCATGGTCACTTCTAATTCTCTTAATGAAATATCCTTTTTCATTTTGGATTCTTTTTGTTAGTGGTATGAAGTGTTCTAAATCATCGTTTTTATTGGCAATAAAGAAAACCCAAGTAAAACGAGAACAATCATTTACCACAACAGGAGAATATTTGTTACTATCCAAAAAGGCAATATTAACTTGTCCAAAGAAATCAATATGAAAAAGCTCAAGTGGTCTTGAGGTGATGACATCATTTATGGGTTTAAAGGAGGTACAAACTTGCTTACCGTTTTGTCATGCATCACAAACCTTGTCTTTTGAGAAACTCGGTATTAGTACTCCTTTGACAAGATCTTTTCTTGCGATATGAGAGATTAGCCTCATATTCACATGACCCAATCTTTTGTGCCACTTCTGACTTTCGTCTTCGGAAACAACTAAACACTTAACATCTTGAGAAGTAAGACTATTTGAAGAAATGCTGAAAGCGTTTCCAAATCTAGTAGTAGTGAAAAACGTCTTTTTTTCCAATTTAACAGTGTAAGGTGCGGGGTAAAATTGAAATTGGTAACCACTGTCACATAATTGACTTATGCTTAAAAGGTTATGCTTAAGGTCCTCAACAAGCCAAACATTTTCAATAGCAATACCAGGATTCTTAGTAATTGTACCTTTTCCAATAATGCATCATTTAGTATTGTCTGAGAAAGTAATATTACCTTTCATCGATAGTCAAGTTTCAAAAACAAAGATGCATCACCAGTCATGTGCCTGAAACTTTCACTGTCGAGATACCCCCTGTTATTTTGGGAAGATTCCAGTGCTTGTTCCTCCAATAAAGTTTGATTTTGTTTTAGTTACCCATTTATCATCGGGTCCTTTGGTGTTAAAGGTAGTAGATTTTGGTATCTAAATGAATTTTGTACCAATAAGTACTTTAATGGGACATTTCCAGTTTGAATATCCTTGTTTTTCACAAGTAAAACAAAACTTTTTAGTATTTTTTCTATCTGCACAGCTGGAATAACTTTTGGAAGCAGTATTGTTGTTAGTGTTTTTCTTATATGACCGAAGATTCTTTTCATGCTTGCGTGTTGTTTATAATGTCTAGTAGGATGATCAATAAATTTCATACTGGACTTTTTAGAAAGGGAATTTAAAATTCCAGATGAACAACCTGCAAAATTTCCAGCACAGGATGAATTTAATTTCAGATCCTTTTCTTTTATAACTTTTTCATTTTCAGAGATTTGCTTGTTGAGTGATGCATTTTCTTCTTTTAAAGAATGATAATATTTTTCACTTTTAGAAACTTTTTTCTTTAGAGAAGAGTTTTCTTCTTTTAATAAAACATTTTTTTTCTTCAGGTCTTCTGCAAAGTCTAATATGTCATCGACTTCACCACGTTTTTCTAAAAGAATTTTGTTTCTTCTTTCAAGAGTAGAAATTTTGTCCTTGAACATTTTTATAATTTTTTTAATTTCTTAAGTAAGACAGTATTCTGAACTGGAAGAAGTACTTACCTCTTTTCTAGCCATGGTACATTCTTCCTCATTTTGGAACTCATTGTCTGAATCATCCCAGGTTAAAGCCATGGCCTTGGCTTTTCCTTTCTAATTTTCTTTAACTTCAGATATTCTGATTTGATGTGACCTATCTCCTTACACTCATAACATCGAATTGTGGCAGTCTTTTGATATTCCAGAGGATATCCATTATTATTTGATTTGTTCTTTCGATTTTTGCTCTTGTAGTTGCTAAGCCTCTGAATTCTTTTTGTGATCATGGCCAACTGTTCTTCAAACTCACCGCTATCCTATTCATCTCTAGTTTCTGGTTCGGTATCATGTCTGATATTGAAGGCGATATTCTTATTTTCTTTGGAATCAAGGATTCCGCTTTTGTTGAGTAGCGTAATCTCATGGGATGTGAGAGATCCTATCAACTCATACATTGTCATCGTGCTTAGGTCTTTTGGTTCTTAAATTGTTGTTACCTTAGGGGTCCAGTAATTTGGTAAAGACCTAAGTATCTTCCGAACTTGCTCCTCCTCAGTGATCTTTTTCCCAAGAGAAAACAAAGGATTTATGAGGTCCATGAAGCGAGTGTATATTTGCCCTATATATTCACCAATTAGCTTCTAGAACGTTTCATATTGGTGAGTCAGGATGGCATTGCGTTCTTAACAAACTTGCTTTGTTCCTTCGTAGGTGATTTGGAGCATGTCCGCATTTGTTTTGTTGTGTCACAATTACATGCCTAGTTGTACTCTTGTCTAGTAAGAGCACAAGCTATGATGTTTTTTGGCATTGCGTTCATAGGCATGGCTTTTCTTTCTTCTTTAGAAACTAATCTATATCTATGATCTTGTCAGTGTTCCTAATTTGTCCTTTGTAACCAAGTTTCACCACTAACCACGGCTCAAAATCGATTGCCATAAGAAACTACTTTATCTTTCCCTTCCACAAAGGGTAATTAGTTCCATCAAATAGCGAATGTTGGGAATGGATTAGAATTGTTAGTGGCCATCAGGATCTTTGACTCGGGTTGTTAAACCACACTATAGAGAACCTGGCTTTGATACCAATTATTAGAGTGTTAAAGCCCACGAAGGGGATAAATTAGGCTTTTTAGCTTATGCAGTGGAATTTAATCTTTTGAAAACTTTTGATCATTTTAAGTTGATTTCAGTTAAAATACCAATGTAGCACAATAATAATTTCAGCAGAATATGAAACTCAAGATAAAGAGTAAAAGTATAAAGTAAAATGACACGATCGATTGATAGCGGTTCGATTTCCCTACTCATCTACCTAAGCTTATCACTTAGGCTTTTAAACTTGTCAAATTATCTACTAATTAAAAATAAGTTCGTACAACAATAATATTTAAATAATTTAATGGAGAAGGGTTAGAAATCTCCCAGCTAAGGGAGTACAAATGATTCTTTCTCTTTGAGAGAAAGAAGAAGAACTTGGACACTGTTCAATGTCTCAAACTGTTGCGACCTGGGGTAGGACTATCTCCGATATGAGTGCTACTAGGGAAACTTCTGCCAGCTGATCGTATAAGGCTCTAGTAGGTTGATGCTACGAAAGCTACCACTTTGTCAGACATGTTCTGGACTCTCTGTCCGCACTGGTACTTCAATTTCCAAACTTAGTTCCAACAGACGTTTGTGCTTGCTTCCTCTTCTCTTCAACAGGTCCCTCAAGAAATGCAAACACAAACAAAAATAGAGAGAACTTAAGATAACATGAAATGGGTTAAGACTTTTATGTTGTGATTCATTTCACACTCCTAGAAAGCTCTCCGTCTGTATTATTTTTGTGTTTTATATTAATTTGTTTTTTGTAGAGAAAGGTCGATTGAACTATGAGCAAATCAATGGATCCAAGATCTGAAAACTTTTAACATTTAAAAAGAGATCTCTTAGATATGGGAATGAGTCATAGATTTGTTGGACTTTGAAAGAGAAGATATCCTTTATAATTTGAATACAAACTGAAAATAGCTTTTCAGGGATAAGATCAAATCTGCTAGACAAATCTTTTCAAGATGTGAGAAACATATCCAACTAATTTGAAACGGTTGGAGTTCTATGAGTTATCCAAATGTGATTCTACTGATCCAAAAATAGTTATTTCTCCACTAACTTGATTTCAAAAACCTGTTCAAGTTTAACGGCTAGAAACGAAATGTCATCATCAAGACATTTCCAACAGATTTGCAACTTGCTAGCATATTTACAAAACCACTTGATGCTACAAGATTTTCTCATCTTAAAAATCTCTTGGGCATTATTGAAAAGAATGAAAAACTTATGCCTTGAAATACTGACTTATGTTTATATAAATAATAATCAATTAAATAAATTGGGACCTTCCTTGTTCAGTCCTCCACTCTTCTTAAACTAAACAACCAAGTCAAGAAGCTTAGAGCTAATATTAAGAAACTTAAGAAAAAAGACCCTTATTGACATTGAAAGGGGGAGAACTGATGAATCAAGTTGATAGCTTAACTGTGTGTTTTTGGCTTATTAAATCTTGATTAGACGTATTTGAATTTGAACTTTGGACTCTTGTTATGGATATTATGCTTTATGTTGTTCTGTTGGTACTTTTGTTTAGATTTTATTGATCAAGTTGATTTGGATGGATACAATGCTTGCTGATAAAATAAGATAGGATGTTACGGATATCATGCCTATATTTTTTTAATACTATTTTGTTGGTACTATGTCTGGAATGTGCCTTGGACTTTGTTATGTCTAAAGTGTTTAACACTATTATAGGGAGAGTTTTCAAACGCACTAATTTTGGGGAAGCAAAAATGGTATTATCCTTCTTAACTTTTTTGCTTGTATGTTGTTTATCATCAAAAAGAGGAAGAATGTTGGAAATGTTTTGATGATGACATTTTTAGCCGTTGCATTTTCGAAACCAAATCTGTTGAAGATATATTCTCTAGCTGTTAGTAATTAGATTTGGATGTTCTCAAATCGCAACTGAAACTGAAATTAGTTGGACAAGTTTTTGAAAGATTTGGCAAAAAGATTTTAAAAAATATCTCCTAAAGATTTAACCATATCTAAAGATCTCCATTGTTATTCAAATTCTAAGAGATATTCTTCAATCAAATTTCTGCCAATCTATAAGATTCATTCTTAAACCTAAAAAGATATCTTTCCAATGTTTAAAATTCAAATCTTGTGTCCTTGATTTACTCAAGCATTAGTTGGTCTTTTCTCTATAAATAAGAAACGGATGCAAGGCACACAAAATATACACAAACAGAGAGTTTTCTAAAAGTGTGAAAAGAATTCACAACATAAAATTCTTAACCTACTTTGTGTTATCTCTCTCTCTCTCTCTCTTCTTTTCTTTTTTCTTTTTTTTTATTTTTATTTTTTTACCTATTTAGGAGAAGATAAAGCAAGCATAGAAGTCTGCTAGATACCAATCTAGAAGGAGAGTCCAGAGCGCGTTTTGCAAACGGCAGCTTACATAGTGTTAGTCCACTAGAGCTATATATGGTCAGCTAGTAGAAGTTCCCCTTGTAGCACTCATACTTGAAATTGTTCCAGCCCTGGTCGCAACAATTTGAGACATTACATTGTGTCTAATATTCTCTTCTTTCTTTCAAAGAGAAAGAAGCAATTGTACTCCCTTAGCCGGGAGATTTGTAACCTTATCTGTTAAATTATTTAAACATTATCTTTGTACGAACTTATTTTTAGTTAGTGAATAATTTGACAAGTTTAAAAGCCTAAGTGATAAGCTTAGGTAGTGTATTAGGAGAACTGAACCACTATAAATCGCTCGTGCATTTTACTTTATGATTTCGCCTTTCATCTTGAGTTTCATATTTTACTAAAATAATTATTGTGCTATACTGGTATTTTAACTGGAATTAACTTAAAACGATCGAAAGATTTTAAAAGTATAAATTCCTCTATATAGGCTGAAAGTCCCAACTCCTTTCAACTATAACTTGGTTTATCCAAAAAACAATTCCAAACATAGCTTGGTTTTTGTGATGGTTTACCCCCTGTGGGAAAATTAATTAGTGGAATCTTGCGCTTGATGACCAACCAATGGCTTGTGGTATCTTGAAGGATAAGAATATTTTAATATTGATTAGAAATGATTTCTCGCATTTTAAAGTAAACACGTCATCTAATAAAAAACTAGTAGGTCTATTGTGAAAGCAAAGTCATGCAATACATATTCATTAATGTAATGTAATACATATATATTAATGTTCCTCAAGGAAAGACACATTGAGTACTCACATAGCCGCAATATAGCCATAGTACTCTCTGACAATGCCACCTCATGATGTCCTAATGCCATAAGTTAGATGTCCAAATTGTACATATGTCATTCCAAGACATTGCCAGACTTAACAAGGGTAAACCCAACCTCAGCGTAACACTTACTTTGGCATTCCATTAGGTCGAGGCGACCTAAGGCTGCCAATCTCAGCTTAGCAGCAAGTTGGCATCCCAGCAAGTTGAAGCAAGTCACCTTGACTTGGTAACATGACCAACACCTCGCTAACAGACTAAGTGTCTCAATTTGGCGATGTGCAAGCTTCAAAATATTACTTCCACGCAAACAGTCAACAATGGTTAAGACATGTTATCAATCATTTTCTAGCGCAATCGAGGCCCGTTAGTGCGTAAGGCATGTTAGGTTTCTTACATTTTGGTTTTCCAAGTATATTTGTTGTGTCTGCCTATTGTTAGACAGTAGAATTTTTCCTACTTCTGTGGCTTTGTTGGTGCGGAGAGAAGTGACCTTGGGGCCAATTGTGCTCTCGTTTGTTTATGAGGGGATGAGAAATTTGGTAAAGTGCAAAAGGGCTTGCTAGCATAGGGTAATTTGGCTAGTGTAAATGTGGTTGCAGGCTTATTTCCCATAGCTAAGCATTTTTTCAAAGGACATTTGAAAGGAAAAAAGAGTTGTTTGCGACTTGTGCAGCCATATTTCAAGAGACAATCTGGCAAACACATCTCACTCTTTTACCTAATTCTACTACGTACGAGAGGGGGGCTCCTTGGACTTTTACAATCTTCATAGGAATAATCAGATATTCACTTAGGGCAACCATGCCTTGAAAGAAATGGGGCCGCATAGGGATCTTACTTGGTGCCAGGAAGCATGCCTTACAGGTTTCATTTTGCCAACACTCAAGACCTATAGGGCGGTATGTTCCTAGTTTTTGCACACTAACCCTCTCCTTCGTCTTGCACATTGTTGAATTCATAAACCACTTGCACACCCCAACATTGCACGGATGGGTTCATTTTACTAATATCCTCTTGAGGGGTGCTAGTACTGCCGTTGCCCTCTTCAAACATAGTTGTTATCAATGTTGAGCCCATCATTGGGGTTTGGAGATCCTTTGGATTCACTTGGGTTATATTCACTATCTCTGTTTGGTCTGCATCAACCGATGCCTTGGTTTTTCATCTTTGACTTGATTCCGTTGAATAAAGTGGGGATATGCTTGAAATTCTTGTGAATCTTAATGATAATCACCACAAATAATTGCTTGATCATCTCAAATTGCTAGAAGCATAATCTACCTCACTTTTTTGGCATTCTTTCTCTTTCCAAGTGAATTCAACATATTCCTCTTCTTTATTTCGGATATGGTCAATTTAAAAGAGCAAGGATATGTTAAGCAGAGTGCATTACATTATACGGCTTTGCAACTTCCTCTAGATCTTTTGGGATAGAAATAGATTGAACTTTGACATTAGTCTTGCTATTTATGATTTAGTTACCTCTCTAATGGGTAGGAGCCTAGTGCATGAGAAACGTATCTCTTCATTTGCTAGTATAGCCGCATTCAAAGAGAAAAAGAAAAAGAAAAATAGTGTACTCTTTTTGTGTTTTTATAATAGAAAAGTTAAAGTAGTAATGGTAAATAAAGATTATCAAAAAGAAACTTTAAAGTAACCTACACCATTGCTAGTTTTACTTTGCATGCCACAATCGTTGTTTGCTTGGGAAATATCCAATTTGATTGCGTCACACTGCTATGTTGTGATGCAGGTTGTGCTAGGGTGTGTGTGTGTGACCTTATCAAACAACTTATTGAAGATGGCAGAGCAACAACTTTGGGATTCAATGCCTAATCATCTTAAGACTTAAAAAATTAAAGCAATATTCTAAATCTAAACTTTAGGGTTAAGAATAATGCAAACATAGACGTGGTTCTTGTAATCAGTTCGAAGTGTCAAAAGTTTGAATAGATTAAAACAAGGCTGTTCTAACTTGATACTTTAAGTTAAAAAAGTAGTTTTGTGTGTTTGGGTGTGTGAAGGTGTGTAACGAAAGAAATGTGGTGCCACTTATATAGCGCCTTCACAAGATAAAAACTGAAGATTTGTTTTTATTTTAAAATATACTCCTTGTCAGATTGAAGTTCTTAGGGCGGTGTTCTTCTCGCTTTTAGATTGGTATTCTTCTCGCTTCATTTGAACTCCTTTTGACTATCTTTGGGCTTATTGTAGCGCCATGGCTTCTTGTCTTGTCGGGCCAGACATTGGCCTTTTTCTCCAAATGTCTATCTCGGGATTGTTACTTGCGGTTGCATTCGCAAGAAGCATCTCTCTTCCCAAATAATTTTGACCCAAACACATTCATGAGAATAAAGTAGGAACTAAGAATAAATAATTAAGTATGAATTAGGCATATTAAAATAATAGGGGATCTAAAACATGCATAATAAAAATAACGATTTCTGTATGTGTATAGTTTTATTAAAAGATTGATTTGAGTATGACAGTGAAAAATATCGCAAAAATTAAATCACAATTAAACTAGGCTACACAATAAATGGAAATAGAAACAAGATTTGACAAATATAATATGTAATTAGGTATAGATTAAATGATTACGACATATAATTATAAAAGAGTAATGTACATGTCCACAAGTCCTTGGTAATGAATTCAATTCCCACCACTAGCGTGTGAGCTTTTAAGTACCATATGATAATTTAGAGGATTTGTCTACTACATAATAGTTTGGAAGATTAGTCTTGTATTTTTTCATATATTTAATCTTTGAATACATTGATGTATTGATTAAACATGATCATATTTCCTTAAAAAAAAAAAAGAAAAAGAAAGAAAATGACAATGATTTGCATGTTGTCACTAATGATACTAAGTAATAATAATTTTTATTTTGTCATTATATATTTGATAAAGCAAATCTATTCTCTTAATAAGAACTTAGTGACCAAAAAATTGCCTCGGTAACTAATTATAAAGTATTTTTATTGTTATTAAATTATCACTCTTAGTTGTCAATAGTGCCTTTTAGAGAAAGGGAGAGACAGAGAAGATTACATTTTAATAAATACATCATAATACATCAAAACAATAGTTCAATATATTCAAAGATCAAGCACATTAAGTAAATCTTTCAAGCTACTAATCATCTAAAATTACCCTATATAAACTAACTCGCACACACCATCCATGAGAGTCAGACTAATAATCGAGAGATTATGGGGCCTTCACTTTGCCACTAAAAAATAAGGCTTGTCAGCATTAATAATGCAAATTTAAAGATGAATTTGTCCTAGTTAAATTTGCAAAAATAATTATTGTGCAGTAAAATTGTCACTTGAGACATAACAAAGACAAATGTTATGATGTTGCTTGATATATTACCACTAGCTTTTGTTTTCGCTTTTGGCGATAATAAAATGAACTAATAATTAAAGAGGTTAAGAGACGTATATTTGATAAAATAATGAATTTATTTAATTATGAGAATATAATTAAATAAAACCGCGTCAACTTAAATACAAAAAATAACTATCAGGACAAAATAATAAAAAAGTAATTTACCCACGTTACAATCCACACAAGAGAGGTGAAAGTCCATTTCACACATTATAACATAATGATTTAAACCTAGAGGAGATAGAGCCAGATCAAGTACCACGACCTGATATCCCAGTCCAGTCCAGTCCAAGGGCCACCAATTTCATTAGCAAACCTCGTATACACGCCAAATCCAAGAAATTATACGCCATTGCACCGAAAATCTGATGACACACCATGAGTCACAAGTTTCTAAATATGCACATCTGATGATGGATAATTTGGATCAAAATTTTGCATACAAGGGAAACTTCCAGAGTTTTCTATATACAATATGGCCTTCTGTTGTATATTCATACTGTTCATACTGTTCATTTCTTACACGGTTTCATAGTCTTAGAGATAGTCATACAAATATATATAGACACCTTTTCTACCGTGCAAGAGCTCTCCTCAAAAGACTGAATGCAGCAAAGACGAGCACCATCAAGGCTATCTTTTTCGAAGCTAGCATCCTGAGATTTACCCTCAAGCCATGCGTTCTCATAAATTGCACTCCGGCCTCCCGTAACCACATAATCCATGAAACAAGAGAACATAAAACCACTTTCAGGGACACATTTCTTGTGCCACCTTGAACCTCAATGTAGGACCAACTAGAGCTTCCTTGGTTGTTATCAAGTCTGTTTAGCCCAAGCTTCTCATTCATCCGACCTGATATATCGACTAGGAACGAGGCTAGCCATGCAATCTCATCACTGGAAACGGGCCGCTTCATCCAATCGCCCTTGTATTTTATCTCCGCCCCTATTTGGTTGCCATAACTTCTGGGCTTGAATATTTCTTCGCGTGATTGCTGGCTATGTCTCCACTGGGGTGTTCCAGATGAGGGTCTTGTAATAGAACCACCAAATAACCGGCTTAACTGGGCTTTCAGAGAGTCCAGACACTGAAGATTCTGGGAAAGGTTGTTTCCAGAGATTGAATGCAGCTCAGATTCCGCACGCAACAAAAATAGCTGCAAAAGAGAAGTCATCCAGGTGATTACACCACATATAGATGCATGGATCATAAAAAGGCAACAAAATATTTGAGTAAAACAATTGAAACCTGAAGCAATTGCTGACCACCATCTTCGCCATCAGCAAAGAGACGCAAGTCTTTGTTCCAGTTCTCATGCAAGAACGATCCATCTGCATCACTCTCACACAAGCCATCCTCCCAATCCTTAAATGATCACAAAATTAATCAAATTAAATGGATATGTAGGAAGAAAGATGCAACAATGTCCCAAATCATCTGATTCCCGTGATACCGTGTCAAAGCGACAGCAACTGAAGAATCAGAATGTTACGAAGTAAAACTAATACAGGAAAATGAAGGAGATGGATTATAATCGAGCTCTCTATTTGTTCTACACAGTAAACTTTCTTCGATATTTCCATAAAACTAAAGTAGAATTGAAAATTGTCAAAGAAGACACATCTATGATGCATGTTGACGAGGATATTGAAACACAACACAAGAGAATGATGAACTTGCATTCCACATTTTAAGGACAAATCCTCAGAGCACCTTTTTCTTTTTTTGTGTTAAATGTACTGAAAACTTAAGAAAACATGTGACGCTATGACTTTGATGACTATTTGAGCCATGAGTGTACTCCATTATTGCTACCCTAACAAAAAAATTTATATGCAATGATCCATGTCATGATTATGGTGAATGAAATAAATATTGCAATCCTAACATGGTGGCCATCGCTTCCATATAAACTGAGCCAAATGCAGCAACATGAATTCCGAAATTACAGCTGAGCAACAGAATAATTCCATCTTAACAGACCAACAGTCTTCACAGTCCCTTATAGAAGTAAAATATTTTGGAAAGCACTTAACAAAAAGGAAACCAACTAGGTTTGAATACGAGAGCAGGAATTTTTGGGAAGAAAGAACATACCATCTGAATTCTGAAAAACAGTAAGAAGGAAAGATACCTGCAACTGTTGGTGAATTGTTGGAATATATCTGTTCAATGAACCATGCACTGATTTAGAGGATTCAGCAGCTTTTGAATGGAAAACTGTGTCAACATTCTTTATCAGATCAATGAGCTCATTTGATGAAGTTAATGTTTTCATTACCTGCATTAATTTGGAATGCATGAATATTGTGCGTCGTAACATACGTTTCTTTGACCACAATTTCATTATGTTTCTCTATACTAGTGTATTATTGGTTTAATAAGATTCACTAATTAAATAACATTAGTTCAATAGAAATGTGAAGTCATGGAATTATCATAAAAAAATGAGCTATCAGGTCACAAAAGAGCGACAATACCAACAATATTTAGAACAAGCACAACTTCAAAGCAAATGAAGGTTAACCTACTTCAAAAATTTCAGGATTTCTGATTTATTATTTTAATGAAATTTGATTCAAGTTGATGTCCCACATGGATGTCAAGATTTCATTACTGTACCCCTATTCATCCATCCAATTCCACTATCAAAAGGGATCTCATTCACCTGACTATCACATGTCACCTACTTAAACCAATCTATGCTTTTGTACAATTTGCTTGCACTCATTCTCATCCAAAGTGGTAAAAGCCCACACACAAGACTTAAATCGACCCAAGCCCGATCTAGCCTCACCCAATAAAGTCTATTGAAAATGGAACTTGAACCTAACTCAATCCCAAAAACTAACTTGAGGCGATAATTATCCAAAACCATATAAAAGGGTCACAACCCTTGCCCTTTCCTTTGTGGGATTCTAACACAACCCGCACAAGCCCAAGACTAGACATATACAGCGTAGAATAACATCAAATTGGTGGCCCACCAATCCCAGGTAGCCTAACATCAAGAATAGATGTGGCTCTAATAAGTGATACCATATTCAAAATAAACCTTGAGCCTAACTCAACCCCAAAAAC
The DNA here is from genome assembly GCA_014898755.1 of Handroanthus guayacan. NCBI lineage: Eukaryota > Viridiplantae > Streptophyta > Magnoliopsida > Lamiales > Bignoniaceae > Handroanthus > Handroanthus guayacan. Next base: position 97,774 of record JACFYI010003205.1, on the reverse strand, counting down.
TAGTTTGTGATGTAAAGATTGTCCAAGACCTCACAAAGAGGCCAACCCACACTTTTCCAATATGGGATTTTTACAAAGGCAAACCTCCCTAAATCTAGGGGACCTAATGATGTATGACTGTACAAGGCATTGAAAGATTAGCCCCTTGGGATGAAGTGGCACCAACCTCCTCTTAAAATCTCCTCTTAATGGGAGGTCAGAGGTTCAATCCCTTCCCCACAACAACCAAAAAAAATCAAAACATAAAAAATAAAAAATAATTATATTTCCTTACACTCCATAGACACAATATGTTGTCCATGATGTCAAAGGAAACTCTCTCTCTCACACACACACACACACAAAAGAGCAGCATCAAGGAAAAATAATAAGGAATTTGATGCCCTCTGTGAGATTTATCAATGCTTACTCATCCATTTTGCGCTGGAACTAAATTTGGAATGAGATCTGAAATGATGAAATTTTCTGGTGGTTTCATAGTTTTGCCCCTAAAAGTAATGGCAGAATAGTGGTATCACATGTCATTTTAATTGATGGTATGTTTGGAAATAATATATCTATTTTAGGAAATGAGCAGTATCCGTGGATGTCCCAAGATAATAGAAGAATTTAATTGGCAACAGATCTGCAAAGCTTTAAGTTGTATAGGGAAAATAGGCCTGGTTGAGGATGTTGACTGGCTGCAGAGAAGAATATTAAGGAAAGTGGTTGTCTGGTTGGAAAGATAATGGTCATACAGCAAAAAAGAAGGAAAACAAAGAAGGATGAGTACAGGCCAGAGGCACACCAATCGGGGTAGGTTGCCAGCTGGTGACCGTTGAGAGGAGAATCAAAGAAACAAGGAGGTAGTGGAGAAGCTAGAGTTGTGTTAGATAATGATGGTATTCTGCACAGGCTGTGATCATTGTGATGGGCTAGTAATAACAGGGTGATGACCTACAAATGGGGATTGAGATATGGGTTATAATCTGGTTTTAGGATTTTCTTTCTAAAGATTATAAAATATTCATTAGAACAGTTTTGCATCGTATTCATGTTACACATGGAGGCTCGATGATTTTAATATATTTTACGGGGTAATTAATTTATACTTAGTAACACAATAACACTATGGTGACTCCAAACCGCAATTATAGCACGTAAATTCTGCAGATTCTTGGGTTCATTTCCCACCTGTCTGCAATTTGTTGACAATCAAAAAACAAAATGTTCATCAGTTCATGGAAGTCGTACTTGATATCCACTGCCTGGTAAGACAAGTTATGTTTCTCATGCTCATACATACCAGCATCATATACGTTCTGGTCAAAATAGTTCATGTCAAGTTCAACTGCAAACCTGGACTTAACTTCTGTAAAACCTTACCATCAAGTTTATGTTAGGAAGTCCACATACAGCAGGATAACATATGTGTTTATCAGATGTAAACACCCAAATTCATTCCAGGTAAATAGAAGGTATACTTCACTGGCATTATGTCATTAAAACTGCTCCACTGCACCATGCTATGTCCATGGAGGCAGCATGCAAAGCCAGAAATAACAAGCCTATCGTGTTTCCTAGGGCTAGGTCTTAGAATTTACATGTGCCAGAAGCATGCTCAAAGCTCCACACATGCTCTTACATGTGTCTAACTTCAGGAGCTCACATGTTTGTCTGTTTTCTTATTTGAGAATCTGGGAACTTAAAAGGAAAAAGATAAGAACAGAAATAAGAAATTCATCGGAAAAAAGAAAAAGTGAGAGAAAAAAGAACAAAATAGATCATTAGAGGTCAAATTATGAGTTCAAAAATGCAAAAGGATATACAATACTCTTAACATTTTCCCATGATATATCTCCAAACCTCCAATTTTTAATAGTGCATTTGTATCGAAGCTCTCACATTGACTTGTATTTCGTATATAGGACAATCAGCTCTACTGCAATTTAAACTTGTAACTCAAGCAACATAGGCAGCAATAAGTCTTCACCAATCTTATATGCCTAATTGTTTCTTATTCATAGTATACAGGCTGGCAGTGGCTAAGACATGAGCACACCTTTATGTTTTCTTGCACTTCTCTCATGAACAGAAATTATCCAACTTCTTTAACTCTTCATCTCTCAGTTTTGCAATTCATATGTGCGCTTCGACAATGCAGAGCCAGTCCCTTCCACGCTTGAAAGTAAAATACCAACTTTTGCAAACTCCATGCAGGTGAACGTAATAAATATCGGTCACTTTCATGACATATTTGAATTCATCAAGACAACTTCAAGGAGCTTATCACTTAAACAGTCACAAGAGACCAAGGCAGTCACTATTTGCCTCTTGTGACTAAACACATATTTACATAATGACTGAGTATGGCAATCCACAAATTAAGCACTCTAGCCCTTTGAATTACTCAGAGCAAGCTCACTTGAGAGGAATATGGTAGACCAAAAATTTGGGTAAGAGGGAGGATAAATTATTCTTTATTTAATCTGTGACTTCTGATGAATCTTATTCATTTAGATAGAAATAGCACATGAAAAAGCAATCATACAGAATTACAGCAACACAATCAGTGCATAGAGAAAGAATAGCCAAGAAGTTTAAGGCAAGATCAAAACTGAACGAACCTTAGCAACCATCTGAACTATTACTTCTGAGTCTGTATGGAGGAACTTATGCGCAAATCCAATAAAATGCATCACCAAGGAGCTATAAAACAGGTAGTTTGCCAATACAAATCCCTGCCAAGTGGATGAATACGCAGGAGATGATGATTTGGTGCTACCATTTAATGAACTTTCAGTTCTCAGTCCCAAAGTTTCGTTAAGATCAGCGAACTCTTCAAAACTAATTGACCAAGGTTCCAGATAATTGACCCATACGTTGAACGCTTGTGATGCATTTTTTATGGAACTTTCCACTGGACAAAACAGAAACGTTCTCAAAATAAATCTGTATAAAGGTCTCTGAACAAGCAAGTTCCAAGATCCAATAGAATGTATACTCAGAGCAGTATCCCTTGACTTAACAACATCAAATGAACCTGAAATTCTCCACCCAGCACTCCCAGCACATTCATTCAGATTTGGCCCTTCTGCATATGCTAGTGAACTCAGATTCAAATACTTAATGAAAATATTTATCACATCACCCAGCCCCGATGTCGGTGGGGTCTCTCCCAGAACAGACCTAAAGGGGAAGGTTACACCAAATGCCTTGCACAGACCCACAGGCAATGGTGAAAAATCATTATCAACTAGCCAAAAATGGATCATTGCGTCAACCACAAACTCTGCTCGCTCTATTTCAGAACTATCATAACCTGCAGAATAATGTAGCAGTGAACTACGATAGGGCTGGTGCACATTTAAATCTTGGAGAGGCACAAATGAATGAAGATACACATATAGCAACCGTATGTACAAATTACTCTCCGTCTTCTTCTCTGTTTCACGTTTAGTATTTGAAAGACCGGGGATTGAATAGGACCAGTTCTCCAACCTAAACTTTTTAGTCCTATGAACCTTCACTGTCTCTGAACCCCCATTATTACCTTTGCAAACAGGGTAATAAGCAAACCAAAACAAGTAATATTCAAAAACATTCAATTGAACCTGATACGAAGAGCCCTTAATTGAATCTTCCTTAATCCTGTTCTTGAACAAAGGACACAAGTCAGTTAAAACCCGACAATCTCGCTCATTTTGAAGCATGTAACGAACCCACTCTGGTAATCGTTCAATAGGGAAAACATATTTAACCAGAGCCAGCCGATCAACTCCTGCCACTGAAGACAACAGCACCCCATTTGGTGACAATAGGCTGAATATTCTACCTGCAAGCAGGCGAAACAGAAGTGATGCTGAAATTAACAAATATTGTCCCAACACATAAACATACACAGGGAATGTCATCAAGCCTGTCCCAAAATTTGCTACCTAAACGAACATCTTAAATGGCAGGTGAAATTTGAAAATGCTGAAGAAACAAAATATTAGTCAATTCAAACACATATATAGGTCAAATAGAAATCAATACTGCAAACAGGGAAGGAAATCTTAGTAAAAGATGAACTATATGCAATCTATATGTGACACAGAAGTTACAGCCTTTAAGTCAAATGAATATACTAAATCCAGTAGAGAATATGCAGAAACTACATGATAAATAAAGAAAATGAGGAAAACCAAAAAGGAGCTCCAAAATATACTTGAATTCAAGGGAGTGAAGCAAAATTCCTGAGCTAAAATCAAGCGAGCACTATAAATAAGGTATAAAAATAAGACAAAACTAGAAAAGCAAACCATAAACTGATGAAACATTAAGTGAAAATTCCAAAAGAGTCTCCAAATCAAACAATTAACAAAGTCAGGCAAAATTAACTAGAGTCTGAAATCTGCACGTTTGAATGCCCTAGCCACAAGCTCCAGGTTGTTTCCGTAGCAGAAATGTCAGTAATGGTGCGCTATAAATCTAGTAGATAATACACAAAAATAAACATAATAAACTGAAAAAATCGAAGAATTAATTGCACACCAATATTTCCTAAACTCAATCGATGAATACAGTCATTTAAAACTAAACAGAATCTAAAATTCAGGCGAAATTAGTGCGCACTAAA
>JACFYI010003205.1:75276-92157 GCA_014898755.1 Handroanthus guayacan | reverse complement strand
AGTGCAAATGAACCGAGCTGCTCGTAAAGCATTCATGGTCGAGTTCATTCCAAAATATATCAAGCTTATATAGGTTTCGAATTGAACTTGAGTCTAATAATTATTCATAAGTTTGTGAACAGACTCGCAAGTCCTCTTTTATTAGATATATATATATAGATATGTAGATACTAGTTAGAAGCACCGTGCTTTATATATATACATACTACTTGGAAGCACCGCACGAAATGCAGTGTATTAGGTAGGCTTGTTTTTAGCTTGAAAGCTAGAGGGAGTAGACTACCTTGTTGCTTGTTATATAATAATAGGTTATAAAGATTTACAACATAAAAGCAATATATAACATCCAAAAGTAATAAAAAAAACTAATTCCAGCATGAAATTTTTAATTTTTTCAAAACCTCAAATTCAAAGTGTTGTGTGGAGAGCGGGAAATTATCAAGAAAATAGAGATAAGATGTAATATCCAGTAAAATTCCTCCAACTTCATTTATAAAATTTTATTCTTATCCAACAATATTTTTCTATAAAATACTTTTCTACAAAATATTTTTCTATAAAATAGTTTTCTATAAAATACTTACTTAATATTTTTTTGTAACTTATAAAATTATTACACTCATCTCCAAAATTTGTTACATAAAATTCTTCAATTCCTTTTGAATTCAAAATTTTTTTAATATTTTTATATCTTAAATTCTTATAATTTGGAAAAAACATAAATATATAAACATACATAAAAATGGCCAAAAGTTTGGCCAAATTCTCTTAAAAGGGTATAATGGTATTTTTCTCACAAAATTTTATCACGTGGAAGAAAATTTGGCAAGTAACTATAAGGCCATCTTGCCCTACCTTTTTTTCACTTCAATTGTAATTATTAGCATTCCATATATGCACACTTGGCAACTTTTATGATGCCAACACACCATTCCTATTTGACAAAATCCTATACATGCACTTTGTACACCTTTTTGCTAAATTTTATGGTGCCACTTTGCACCACTCTTTTCTATTCAACCTCACTTATTTTTATCCCTTACACATCAACCCTATTAGCTTTACAACTTATCATTCTTTGGCAAAATACCATAGGACAATCATATCATCTTACTTGGCAAAAAACTACACAATTCCACATTATCTCATAGTTGGCAAATTCCTTTTGCTCCCCTTCATTTCTTTCTCTTACAATTTAGCCCACACTCTAATTTTTCTTTACAAATTAGTTCTTGCACAAAAACTATAAATAGATGAGGATTTCTTGTAATTTTTCCCACACACAAACACACACACCGCACGCACACACCCCCGAACACACACACACACACACACAAACATAAAATTTTATCTTTTTTTTTCTTAATTAAAATTAAATTAACTAGTCTTCCTAGATCTTTAAATCTATCCTGTACAACCTAAGAAGATTAAAGGAAGATTTGGAGTTGGGAAAGAAGAGGAAAAATTACTTTAAGATTGACTTTGAAAGTGAGGTAAAATTTATGGTATTCCTTATTGATTTCTTTTTAATTCCTTAATTTTAATTCTTGTTTCTTGAAATCATTTCTTGAATATTTGATAGTCTTGATCAACTTCATACTTTGATTTTGTCTTGATTATCCATAAATCCTAAATTAGTTTGGGATTCTTGTTCTTGAAATCATGCTTCTTGTCAATTTCTTAATTCCAAATCATGCTACTTGTCAATTTCCTAATTCCAACTCTTGTTTTTTAGAATCATATTATAATTTCTTAAATCTCTCGACCAAATTCGTACCTTGTTCTTGTCTATTTTGTTCCTTTATCCTTTCATCCTACTTCATGCCTATATTGTAACGTCCCGAGATTCTACAGCATTCGCTCCTAGGTCCAAAACATTACTCGATCAAAAATAAAACTAGCTAAAATCCATTACAGAAAATTCATAACATATCCATTGCTAAATATCAAACATCTCATCAATTACAAGCCTTTTTTTTTTTTTTTGCCCACAATACAACTTGGAATTCAAAAATACAATCCAACTATGTACAAAATTCCCATCATGTTCCAATTAACAAAATACTTTAACATATACTAATACCAAGTCCAAACATTCTAACATAAAGTTCTCAAACTTCATATGATTCCAAAAACTAATTTCCTACATGATAAATAATAAAATCATGAGTCCACTGACCCAACAAGACTTATGGCATATGATGAAGAGTACAAGAATGATCGAGAGGCATAGCAAGAACAAACTATAAATATGATGACAAATATTGAATTGAAACATTCAGAACGGGCATTTCAAACAAAGAACTTAGAAATTTTATCACATTCATGTTAACAAACATATAAGGCTAAAACAATCATTTGGTGGATCTGTCATTCTTATAACTCCAACATTTAATAATCATGTAATCATTATCCCTCCATTGCTCCCTCAAGGAGCGCCAAACATTCTTAAAGATACAGTTGACCCCACATGCCTCAAAGTAGGCCTTCGAAATCCTACCTTTAGGATTCATCCGAACTAACCAACATGCAAGAATTTTTAGAGGTTCAGATTGACGATCCTATATCGCCCAATTCGATACCACCTAATATTCCAAGGGCCCAACTTTCATTTATTCTTTCAGGTTTAGAACAAACAGAACATATTCAAGACATTTAGCTATATTAGGGCATGAATTTCAGAACAAACGAAACATATTCAAAATATTTAGCCACATTGAGGCACGAATTCATATAGCCAATAGATTTAACAAACGATTCGAATTGGACCTCAGACTTAGGAAAAAATTATTTTGAAGCTTTAGAACGTTTTAGAAAAATAAAATATGGACTTGGTTTAGCAAATTGAAGTCAAAACGTAAAGATTTGGAAATGGAATGGGCGCTTGAGCGCTCATTTGGGCACTCCAGCAACCAAATAGTATTTTTGGCTACTGGAATGGGCGCTTCAGCACCGAAACAGTGATTTTCGATACTGGAATGAGTACTTGAGCACTCGTTTGGGTGCAATAGTACTTTTGTTACTGGACTCTAGGTGGCTGTTGACTTGGGCACCCAATTTTTTTTTCAAAAATTTCTCTTGAAGTTAGATTTTCAGTGACGCCATTTTTAAAGTAAAATTCCAAAAATCCAAGTCCCAAATTTATTTTACAAGTTTAGGGGAAAAATTGTGTTTTAAGTCCATATCCTTATTTCTTCCATTTTTGTCTCAAAAATCCATCCATTGTCTAATGTCCCATTATCTCAAGAATATACACAACGAGGATGGGAGTCATAGTATCATTCAAGGTCCTCAATTCATCATTTGATAGGGCATTGAGCATTTTAAATCCAATAGGCAACAAAATGGACAATCATATAGCTCAATGTTTCATAATTGTAAGGAATAAAACAAGAGTAAGCATAAGGAGGCAAAGAGAAACCATAAGTCGTACATTTGTTTGAAGCTTTAAGGAGGCAGTTTCAAGTTGAAGATCCAAGGATTTCAAGCTTCACAACCTAAAACCAAATCATACATTTATGTTAGCTTCAATTTTCATTTAATCCTTAATCCTTCATATGATACATAACTTTAACATTCAAGCTTACCAAGGATATACTAGAGAGTGTTTCTCTTACTTTTTCTCTTTTGCAAATGATATGATTTAGTTAAGATAGATATACTTTCTCAGTGTTTCCTTTACTTTTCCTCTTTTGCAAATGATATGATTTAGTTAAAATAGATATAATTTCTTTCCTTAGTGAGATTGTAAATATAGGTCTATATATATATGTAAAGAGTGTTGAGAGCAAGAGCTTGCATATATATATGCAATAGAGAGAGGGAGTTATCTTAGCATAGATGAAAGGAAGACAACTATGTTACCACCTATTTATTGACCCAAAGAAGGGCTTCTTAGCAAAAGAAAATTTGATGAGCCTTGTTTCAAAACACATGCTCGCAGCATATCTTCCAGTGTTTGAATTATCCTTTCTCACTGTCCATCAGTTTGGGGATGAGTAGCAGTGCTGAAAAGCAATTTTGTCCCCAAATGTTCTTGCGAGCTCCTCCACAGTCTCGCCGTGAATTTCAAATCTCTGTCAGAGACAATACTCCGGAGAATCCCAGGTAACCGTATTATCTCTTTAATGTAAACCTCGACGAGTTTTTCAACATTGTATTAGGTTTTAACAGGCAGAAAATGCACCAATTTTGTAAGCTTATCAACCACAACCCAAGTACTATCACACCTTCCTCGTACTACAAATGGACCTATTACAAAGTCCATGGTGATCTGATCCCATTTTCAACTTGGGATTGGGAGCGGTTGTAATTTCCCAAACGGCTTCTGATGCTCCGCTTTTACCAGTTGGTAGGTCAGACATTTTTTTAATATAACCTTCTACTTTTCATTCATTCCCACTAGAACTTTTATTTCAGATCCGTATACATTTTCTTTCTCTAGGGTGCATTGAAAACTTAGTCTGATGTGTTGGAGATAGCACTCTTTCCTTCATTTTTGCAAGAAGGCACACTTGATTTCTGAATTGTAATATCCCCTCTTTGTCGATCCTAAAATCAAGTCTCATCTCAACTTTAAGCTTCTGGACCTAATCATCTTCTCCTTGGGTCTTTGGGATTTCATTGTACAACTCCGGGTATATGCTCATGTTTGCTATCTTTCCTTTTCGGCCCAGAGCATCGGCAATGCCTTCCCTGGGTGGTATATGATTGTGAAATCATAATCTTTCAAGAATTCCATCTATCGTCGTTGTCTTAAATTTAAATTTTTCTAACTGAAAATATATCTCAAGCTCTTATGGTCAGTATAAACTTTCACCTTGGCTCCATACAAATAATTTTGCCATTTTGCTAAAGCAAAGACTACCGCTGCCAAATCTAAATCATGAGTAGGATAGTTCAACTAATGATTTTTCAACTTTTTTGAAGTGTAAGCAATCACCTTGCCTTTCTGTATTAAAACACATCCCATTTCTTCTTTCGAAGCGTCAGTATATACAATAAATTCCTCTGACCCATCGGGTAGTACGAGTATTTGAGCTGTCTCAATCTTTTCTTAAGCTCCAAGAAACTTTCTTCATACTTTTGGTCCCACACAAATCGCCAATCTTTCTGGATCAACCTAGTGAGTGGTCCAGCCAACCTAGAGAAGTTTTGGATAAATTTTCGATAGTATCCAATCAATCCTAAAAAACTTCTCACTTTAATTACGGTCTCAGGTCATTTCCGATTAAGAACTATTTCGACCTTTTCTGGGTTCACTTCAAGCCCTATCAAAGATATTATATGCCCTAGAAAGGTCACTCTTTTCTGCCAAAATTCACATTTGCTGAATTTGGCATACAACTTGTGTTCCTTTAAAATTTGAAGGATAATCCGTAAATATCCTTCATGCTCCTCTTTCGATTTTGAATAGACCAAAATATCATCTGTAAAGATCACAACAAAACAATCGAGGTATGTGTAACACCCTCAAAATTCCCTTAATTAAGATCTTAAGCCTTCGTTTTCCAAACGATAATTCATTCTCACAATCACAAAAATTATCTTATATCCAAAATAATTTTTTTACATGTGAAAAATTTTTCTTGCACCTGAAAAATTTCCTACGCATTATTTTGGCCCAAACGAGCCATTTAAACCCAAAACTTTGGCCCAAAAGTCATTTAAATCGCAACCCAATGATTCAGAAAAAAAGGAAAAGAGGGATTAAATCTTCAATATCGGCCAACTAGCAAAGGAGGAGGATTTTCCTCATTAAACCACCAACTCTTGTACGCTTAAGCTTCTTCCACAAGTTTTGTAAATTGGAAGACAAGCCCTCAACCTACTTTTGATTTCAAAGCAGCCCTCCTTTAGCTCTATAAATAAGTTGGTAAGGCTTGAGAAATTTTTATTCTTCCATCTTACAAACTCTAGCAAGAACTCTCTTACAAACTACACAGAAGCTTCTAGCACTCAGCATTCTCTCTATATACAATTATATTTATATTTTGCTAAGGAAGAAAAATACACCTATCTATACTACCATATCTTCTATTTGCAAAAAGGGGAAAGACTTGGGGATTTTATACTCTCACTAGATCCTTACTTGAGTAAGTGAAATGATATATTATAAGCTATATTTTTTTAAAAAACTTAAGGAAAAGAATGACAAAAGTGGCTTAACTTACGTATATGATCTTGACTCTTATAGACAATAAGTTTGAGATTAATGGAACCACAATCTCAAAATTAAGCTAAGGACCAAAAATAAGATTTATGGCTTTCCTTGCTTCCTTGGTTGATTGACCATTGCTTCCATTTGTGCAAAATGAAATATGATATTGTATTTGAGATTCTTGTATGATGTATTGTACTCATAAGCTCCATTTTTCCCTGTAATTGGAACCTTGAATACCCTTGAAATTCGCGCCTTGACTTGTGTATGGATTGAGACTTTGGACAATAGAAATCTTTAAACAAAAAACCTCAAGAATTGGATTTTTGGACTTTTCACACTTATTCCACAAAACTTGTAAATTTAAAATTTGAGACTTGGATTTTAAAAGATTATGCTTCTTGGATTTTAAAAGATTATGCTTCACAAAGGTTGCTAGAAAAACCTGATTTTAAAAACAAAAAAAAGAAAGTTGAGTGCTTAAGCGCCCAAGCCAGTGGCTTTGACCACTATTTGGGCGCTGGAGCACTCATATGAGGGCTCAAGAGCCCAATTCCAGTGAGATAAAACATTGTTTGAGTACTGGAGTGCCCAAACGAGCACTCAAGTGCTCATTTTAGTAGCAAAAATACTATTTCGACACTAAAGTGCCCAAACAAGTGCTCAATCGCCCATTCATTTTCTAAATTTTTATGTTTTGACTTCATTTTGCTAATCCAAGTCCATATTTCACTCTTTTAAAATGTTTTAAGGCTTCAAAATAATTTTTCCTAAGTTTAAGGTCCAATCCAAATCATTTGTTGAATCTGTTAGCTATTTGAATTTGTGCCCTGATGAGATTAAATGTCTGAATATATCTGTCCATTCTGAACCCCTGAGAAGTCCTGTTCGTTGGATAGTTTGGAGAGATCCTGGAGGAAGGATTTTAAAGGACTACTCTAAGGCTTGTAATTGACAGTGCTGTGGTGACTGAGCCTTAAGTATGTTTGGTGCTCCTCGGGTGGTCACTCGAGGAAGCAAATTTGGTAGGATAAGATTATATGTATTTTTTATATTGAAGTTATAAGGGTGACAGATTCACCAAATGTTTGTTGACTTGAATGCGATAAAATTTATAAGTTATTTGTTCATAATGCCCATTCTGAATGTTTCGATTTGATATTTATTATCATATTCATGGTTCGTTCTTGTTATGCCTCTTGATCAACTTTGTACTCTTCGTCATATGCCATAAGTCTTACTGAGTCAGTGGACTCATGATTTCATTATCTTCTATATAGGAAATTAGCTTCTGGAATCATCTGATACTTGTAAATCTTATGCTAGCATTTTGTGACTTGAAGATATGTATTTGTAAATGTACTTTGTTTAGTGGAACTTGTATGGATTTTTTGACATAGTTGATTTGTATCTTTGGTTCCTATGATGTATTTTTGGAAAAATTTGGCTTGTAAATTTATGGGATGCTTGGCATTTAAGTAATGAATATGTTATGAATTTTCTGTTATGATTTTTAGTTAGTTACCTTTCGTTGAGTAACGTTATGCTCTAGGATCCCGGGGCATTACATGTGGTATCAAAATCTAAGATAGGAAACCTTGGAAGTTTAGGCTTGTAGTATTTTACATTTCATATTTATCCCATTACTAACTTTGTTTGTTCAGTATTTTGTTATGGTAGATGGACAAGGGAAAGGACAAGGTAAATAAGTGGGCAGATTCTGATTCGACTCATAGCTTAAGTGATAGCAATATTGGCCCCCTCAAAAAGTAAAAGGTCTATTATGATGCAATCATTAAGAAAAAAGATTGAGAAATCAAACATTAGAAGAAATCAAATATTGGAAAGATGCTTATCTCAAGCAGCACCATAGCTAGTGGGCACGTGAAGAGATAGAGAGGATGGCAGCTAAACATCAAGCACAAAATTATAATCTCAAGAATATTGGCAGGCTAAAATCGATCATACTTTGCTCAACTCAAAGGAAGCATAATGGCTCAATTGGAGAATGCTTGGAGGCAAGCTTCGGAGAGCATGGCGGGTGTGGAATAAGTGGCACAAGATTATGCAAAGGAAGAGGTTGTGCCAAGATTTCAAGAACTATGGATACCTTTTGTATTTGGAGAGGGAATTATGAAGCATATGACACCCTGATTGATGGCACCTCCCTTGACCATGAGCTATGGTACAGGACCGTCATCCGCACCCATGAATGACCCCAAAAGAGTTTAGATGATCGCTTGGATGAGTGTTAGGCTTCCACCAACTTCCCTCCTACAGCAAGTTAGGGATGATGATGCCAATAATGCATGGGTTAAGCAGCGTGTGGCCGAGCTCAAGGATATTGATGCCCGTGGTGGTGTAGGAGGAGGGGTTAATGTTGCACGGGCGGATAGTAATGGAGATGGAGAAGAGAGCGAGCCCGAAGAGGAGCTAGAGGAGGAGGAACATGAGAGGGATCCCAGGCGGGATCCTCATCATGTGCTGGGTGCTCAAGGAGATGATTGATATGTTTGACTTGTCGGTTTTTCCTTTCTTTTTTTTTTTAATTTTAGTATTATGTGTAAATTGGGAGGATGATAAGTATGTAAATATTTGTAGTTGTTTGGGAACTCTAGCTCGGTGTAGTTAGAAATTTTGTATAGGATATATATATACATATAAGTCCTTTTGTCCAATGTATGGTTATGATGCCATCTTTTTGCCTTTTTTAGATGGCCAATAACCATATATTTTGAATATGTAATTCAAAATCCAAGCAATGAATGAATGAATTTTCCCTAAGTACCATTTGGCTTGAATTTTGGAATTTGCAGCTATATGTTTACCTTTCTTATGCTCCTAATATGAAATCAAGAACCATGAAATTCTATTAAGCTTACTCTTATGATTTTCAAATTTATATGGCCTCAAGCAGAACCACGTCACGAAATGAGCCTGCTAGGAAAAGAGAAAGGCCTAAATGGGTATTGTTTGAGGAGTTACGGGCACCCGAAACACCCAATAGCATGGATAATGCAATACCCCAACGAGAGGCACATGAGTTGACACCCTCGGCACGCAACGAACTTCGTCGATGTATGCCCCAAAGAAATGAGGCCGAAACAGGGAAACGAGGGGCGTAGATAGGAGGAAGAATCTGAGGATAAAATATTGACGGCATTCTTGAGACTTAACCCACCTAAGTTTAATGGTGAACCTGATGATCAAAAGGCTGAATTTTGATTAGCCGAAGTTGAGAAAATCTTTAAGGTGCTGAACTATACAGATCCACAAAAAATAAGATACTACAACATTTCTATTTGAAGAAGCCGCATGTCATTGGTGGACGGTTGTGGAGAGGAGTGGGAAAGAAATGAGATTGAAGGAACTTGGAGAGGTTTCTGGGGCTAGTTCTTGAAAAAGTATATCTCGCAGGCGATTAGAGATTCAAAGGAGAAAGAGTTCATGAGATCAATACAGGGGACACTGATAGTGACCAAATACAAAGCTGAGTTTAATAGGCTAATTTAGTATGCCCCTCACATATTGACAGACGAGGAGTGACGTCGGAAGAAACTTATGGAAGGTCTCAAGCTCAATTGAGATGATCTCTGGCCATAGGTTGACCGCAGGATTATGACAATGCTTTGAAAATGGCGATGGAATTAGAGGTAGAGTTCCAAGAGCTCTGAAAAATTGAGAATAAATGACAAGGAAAGTGGTTACGTAAGTCTAACCAAGAGAAAGGAAATAAGGGTTTCATTGGCAAGAAACCTAAGACGGGGAACGCATCATCGTCAGCAGATAAAGGCAAGGCCCCAGTGATTGTGGGAAAGGGGAATTGCAGTTTCTGTAGGGGCACCACACCTACTGAGGATCAGTGTTGGAGAAAATTAAAGAAGTGCTTCAGTTGCAGGAGTGGCCAGCACTCTATCAAAGATTGCCCAAAGATCCACAAAGGTGGGAATCCTGGGGTGCAGAATTAGACACAACAGGGCACAACTTGGTGTCCCTATGTTAAGGCTAGAGCTTATGCCTTAGCTGAAGAGGAAGGCGTAGATCCTACTCAGGTTGTTGAAGGTAAGGTTTTAGTTCAGAATTTCATATGCAAAGCTCTATTTGATCTTGGTGCAGTGCATTCTTTTATTTAATTATTTGTGCTAAGAGATTAGATCTAACTCCAGAACATATGAAAATGTCTTATGAGGTTCATACTCTCGTAGGAAGGTACTATGAGACTAGGGTGAGGTACTTTTGATACCCTGTGATCATAGACAATCAAAACTTTAGGGCAAACTTGAATGAACTGTCAATCTAGGACTATGATATCATTATGGCAGTGGATTAATTATATCAACATCAAGCTATGTTGACTGTTATGCCAAGATAGTCAAGCTGGGTACGGAGGTTGGAGTAGGTATTAACAGCACACATAAGAGCAATGGCATACCTACCATTTCTGTTTTGAGGGCCAGGAAAATTATCAGAAGAGGGGGATAAGGATTTCTGGCCTATTTGATAAATAAACCTCAAGATAAAGTTGAACTAAAAGATGTTAAGGTGGTTAACGAATTTCCTAAGGTGTTTCCTAAGGACTTAAATTCACTACCCCTAGATGGAGAGAATGAGTTTGTGATCGAAACCATTCCTGTGGTAGCGCTATTCTCAAAAACTCCTATAGAATGGCACTAGCAGGATTGAAGGAGTTAAATGAGCAATTACAGGAGTTGTTGGATAAGGATTTTATCTGACCGAGCTTTTCACTTTGGGGAGCTTCGGTCCTATTCGTAAAGACGAAAGATGGATTACTAAGAATGCGTATTGATTATAGAGAGTTGAATAAAATGACTATCAAGAATAAATACCCATTATCCTATATTGATGAATTGTTTGATCACCTTCAGGGATCTGCAGTGTATTTTAATTTGGATTTATAATAGGGGTATTATCAGTTAAAAATACAGGAAACAAATATCCAAAAATTGCATTTAATTCCTGTTATGGGCATTTCAAATTCGTAGTGATGCCATTTGGATTAACAAATGCTCCTATAGCGCTTTTAGATTTAATATATCGAGTGTTTCACCCATACCTCGATTGCTTTGTAGTAATCTTCATAGACGATATTTTGGTCTATTCAAAGTCAGAAAAGGAGCATGAGGGACATTTACGAATCGTTCTTCAAACTTTAAAGGAGCATACGTTGTATGCCAAATTCAACAAATGTGAATTTTGGCTGAAGAGAGTAACTTTTTTGGGACATATAATATTTCAGAATGGACTTGAAGTAGACCCAGAAAATGTTGAGGTGGTACTTAACTGGAAAAGAATTGAGATCGTTACTGAAGTGAAAAGTTTTCTAGGATTGGTAGGATACTATTGAAAATTAATTGCTAACTTCTCTAAGTTGGTTGGACCACTCACAAGATTGACCCAAAAAGATCGACGTTTTGATTGGGATCAACAGTTTGAGAAAAGTTTCTTGGAGTTTGAGAAAAAATTGACGATAGCTCCAATACTCGCACTACCCGATAGGTCAGAAGAGTTCACTGTGTATACTGATACCCCAACAAAAGGATTGGGATATGTTTTAATGCAGAAATGGAAGGTGATCACCTACGCATCAAGAAGGTTGAAAAATTATGAGTTGAGCTATCCTACTCATGATTTAGAATTGGCGGCAGTAGTCTTTGCTTTAACAAAATGGCGTCACTACCTGTATGTGGCAAAGATAGAAGTTTGCATAGATCATAAGAGCCTAAGATATATTTTCAGTTAGAAAAACTTGAATTTGAGGCAACAACAATGGATGGAATCCTTGGAGGATTATGATTTCATAATCACTTATCACTTAGAGAAGGTAAATGTCGTTGCTGATGCTTTGAGCTAAGAAGGAAAGATAGCAAATATGAGCATATACCTGAAGCTGTTTAGTGAAATCTTAAAGGCTTAAGGATAGTATAATTGGGTGCAAAAGCTTAAAATCGAAATAAGATTTGATTTTAGGATCAATGTGGATAGGTTATTATGATTCAGAAATCGAGTGTGCGTTCCTCCAAAATGAGGAAAAAAGTGCTATTTGCGACACATCAGACTAATTTTTTAGTGAACCCTAGAAGAACAAAAATATATAGGAATCTGAAACAAAAGTTCTAGCGGGAAGAAATAAAGAAGGACGTAGCTGATTATATTCAAAAATATCTGACCTGCTCTGAAAAATTACAATTGCTCCTAATCCCAAGTTGGAAATAGAATCAGTCACCATGGACTTCGTAACAGGTTTACTTGTAGCATAAGGAAGGAGTGATAGTATTTGGGTTATGGTTGATATGCTTACAAAGTCAGTACATTTTCTGCCTGTCAAAATCCCGTACAATGTTGAAAAACTTTCCGAAATTTATGTCAAGAAGATAATATAGCTACATGGAATTCCTCAAAGTATTGTCCCCAACAGAGATGTGAAATTCACAGCAAGATTATGGAGGAGCTTACAAGAACATTTGGGGACGAAACTGCTTTTCAGCACTGCTGCTTATCCCGAGACTGATGGATAGTTAGAAAGGGTAATTCAAACACTAGAGGACGTGCTACGAGCATGCATTTTGAATTTTCCTGGAAATTAGGATAGGTATCTACCTCTGGTAGAATTTGCCTACAATAACAGTTGCCAAGCCTCCATCTAGATGGCACCGTATGAAGCACTGTATGGTAGAAGATGTAGATCGCCTCTACACTAGGATTTAGATGAGACAAGGAGCATCTCGAATAAAGAGAAAGACGCACTGTGACCTAAGATGATACAAGAGGCGATAGACAATCATTAAGAAAAATAAGAAAATAGTTCAGGATCACCAGAACAGCTACGCAGATAAGTGGAGAAAAGACTTAGAATTCGACATCAGAGATCAAGTATTTCTGAAAGTCACTCCATAGAAGGGAATATAGAGAATGAGCAAAAGCGAAAAATTAAATCCAAGATATATCGGACCTTCGAGATTGTAGAACGGATTGACCCAGTAGTATACCGATTGGACCTTCCGCCAAACCTCATTGAAATTCACAATATATTCCATGTCTCTCAGTTATGAAAGTACCATCCTGATCCCTCACATATTATTGAAAACTTCAATGTTTCCATTCAAAGTGACCTTACGTACTTAGAACAACCTGTTCGTATTCTAGATTACCAAGTTCGTGGACTTAGGAATCGTAGGATACCTCAAGTTAAGGTTCTTTGAATTCTTTGAAGAAATAAAAAAGGAGAAGAGACTACTTGGGAATGTGAGGATGAGATAAGGAACAAGTTTCCTCACTTGTTTGAATAAGGTACGAATTTGGGGACCAAATTCTTTTAAGGAGGGCGTGTAATACCCCTAAAATTTTCCTAATTAAGATCTTAAACCTTCGTTTTCTAAACAATAATTTATTTTCACAATCACGAAAGTTATCTTATAACCAAAATAAATTTTTACATCTGAAAAATTTTTCTTGCACTCGAAAAATTTTTTATGCATCATTTCAGCTCAAACGAGCCATTTAAACCCCAAACTTCTGCCCAAAATTCATTTAAATTACCAACCCATGATTAAAAAAAGGGGATTAAATCTTCAAAATCGGCCAACTAGTAAGGGGGAGGATTTTCCTCACCAAACCACCAACTATTGTACCCTTAAGCTTCTTTCACAAGTTTTTTAAATTGGAAGACAAGCCCTCAACCTACTTTTGACTTCAAAGAAGCCTTCCTTTAGCTTTATAAAAAGTTGGTAAGGCTTGAGAAATTTCTACTTTTTGACCATGCTGCGGTGACTGTGGCCACTCGAGGAAGCAAATTTGGAGGGATAAGGTTATATGTATTTTATATATTAAAGTTATAAGAGTGATAAACCCATCAAATGTTTGTTTTAGCCTTGTATATTTGTTGACATGAATGTGATAAAATTTATAAGTTATTTGTTTGTAATGCCCATTTTTAATGTTTCAGTTCAATATTTGCTGTTACATTCATGGTTCGTTCTTGCTATGTCTCTTGATCAATCTTGTACTCTTTGTTATATGCCACAAGTCTTGTTGGGTCAGTGGACTCATGATTTTATTATCTTCCATGTGGGAAATTGGCTTCTGGAATCATCTAAGACTTGTAAACCTTATGCTTGCATTTTGTGACTTGAAGATATGTCTTTGTAAATGTACTTTGTTTAGTGGAACTTGTATGAATTTTTGGACATAGTTGGTTTGTATCTTTGGTTCCTATGATGTATTTTTGGAAAAATTTAGCTCGCAAATTTATGGGATGCTTGGCATTTAAGTAATGAAGATGTTATGAATTTTCTATCATGGTTTTTAGTTAGTTATCTTTCATTGAGCAACATTTTGGACCTAGGAAGGGATGCTCTAGGATCCCGTGGTGTTACAGTATGGGCGAAACACTCGATGCATTAAATTCATAACTGTTTCTAGAGCATTTATTAATCCAAAAGGCATCACTACAAATTCAAAATGCCCATAGCGGGAATTAAACACAGTTTTCAGGATATTTGCTTCCCATATTTTTAACTGATAATACCTCTATCTCAAATCCAACTTAGAATAGACAGCAGACCCCTAAAGGTGATCAAACAATTTATCAATTTAGGGTAAGGGGTATTTATTCTTGATAGTCACTTTATTTAGTTTCCTGTAATCGGTACACATACTTAGTGACCCATATTTCTTTTTCACAAACAAGATTGGAGCTCCCCAAAGCAAAGAGCTTGATCGTATATAATTCTATCCAGTAGCTCTTGTAATTATTCTTTTAACTCTTGTTATTCTGCTGGTACTATTCTGCAGGGGATTTTTGAGAATGACATTATCCCAGGAATAGTTTTGATCACAAATTCAATCTCTAGATCTGGGGTACTGAATTTAATTTCGCAGAAAATACTTTAGGGAATTTATTTACCACTTAACATCTTTTAGCTCAACTTTATCCCGATGTTTATTAATCAGATAGGCCAGAAATCATTGTCTCCCTTTTCTGATAATTTTTCTAGCCCTAACAGCAGAGATAGTAGGTATACTGCTGTTCTTGATTGTATTGTTAGTGCCTACCCCAACTTTGGTACCCAGCTTGACTATCTTTGCAAAATAATCAACTATAGCTTGATACTGATATAGCCAATCCATTTCCTGAATGAGATCATAGTCTTGGATTGGCAGTTCAATCAGATCTGCACTAAAGTTCTGATTATCTATGATTATAAGGCATTGATGGTACCTCACACTAGTCTCATGATACCCTTCTACAGGAGTATGAACCTCATAAAAAATTGTCATATTTTCAGAAGGTATGTATAATCTCTTAGCACAATCAATTGAAACAAAGAAATGCATTATACCAGGATCAAAAAGAGCTTTGTGTATAAAATTTTGAATTAAAACCTTACCTTCCACGACCTATGTGGGATCTATGCCTTTCACTCCAGTTAAGATACAAGCCCTAACTTTAACCTGGGGACGCCCAGCTGTGCTTTTTGGTGGCTGATTCTGATTCCCAGGATTCCCACCTTTGCGGTTCTTTGGACAGTCCTTGATGGAGTGTTGGTCACTTTCACAAATAAAACACTTTCATAGTTTTTTCCAGCACTGCTCTTCAGTATGATTAGTGCCCCCACAAAAACCACAGTTCCCCTTTCCTATGGCCACTGGGGCCTTTCCCTTGTCAGCAGATGAGGTTTTATTCCCCATTTTAAACACCTTGCTAAAGAAGCTTTTCTTTCCCTTTTCCTGACCTCTTTCCTTTTCTCTTTTTTTCTATTTTTCGGAGTTCCTAAAATTTCACTTCAAGTTTCATCACCATTTCTACGATGCTGTCATAATCACGAGGCCGACCCATGGCCAGTGCTCGTCTCAAATTGGGCCTAAGGCCCTCCATAAACTTTTTTCTGCGTCTCTCTTCATCCGCCAGTAGTCAAAGAACTTTCTCCACCTCTGCTAGCCAATTCTCCGCCTTCTAATCATTAGGTTCACTGTTGAACTTTGGCGGGTTGAATCTCAGAAAGTTGGCTAACATCTTATCCTCCAATTCTTTCTCTTGTCTATACCCTTGATGTTCTTGTGGACGACCTTGATTTAGGGCTTGCCGTAATAGAGTGAGAAGTTTTTCAGCTGCCGGCTCATTTCTCGAGGTTGTACGTCGACGAGGTTCATTAAATGCGGGGGGAGTTGGCTCACGATGCTCTTGACGGGATATGGCACTATCTATATTATTGGGAGGGTCAGGTGCCCGTAATTCCTCAAATAATACCCGGCTAGGCCTCCTCTTTTTCTTGTAGGTTCGTTTTGTGACATGTTTCCACTGGAGGCAATTTTAATCTGAAATTCGTAATAATAGGCTTTAATAGCAATTTGTGATTTCTTGGTTGCATATAAGGAACATTAGGATATGTAAAGCATACATTGGCATAATTCTAAGTTTCAAGTCAAGAGGCATTTATAGAATTTTCATTCTTTCATTCATTACTTGAAATTTGAGATTTACATGTTCAAATTCCATGGCTATTGAGCCATTTACAAAAGACAAAAGAGATGACATTATAATCATAATCTTGCCTGGGGGGACTTCTATATATTCTCCTATACAAAAGTTTCTAGCTAAGCTAAGCTAGAGTTCCCAACTTACATTTAAAATATTTACTTAGTTATCATCCTCTTACTTCTTACACATAATACTAAAGTCTTAAAAAAAAAAAAAGAGAAAA
>JACFYI010003205.1:50567-68858 GCA_014898755.1 Handroanthus guayacan | reverse complement strand
GCATGCCACTGGTGGGCAATTATTGAAAGAAAATGGGAGAGAAACGGAGTCCAATATATTTGGGAATGATTCTGGGAAGAATTCCTAAAGAAATTCATTCCGCAGGCAGTCAGGGACCTGCGAGAAAAGGAGTTCATAAGGTTGATTCAAGGGTTGTTATCTGTGGCCAGTATGAGGTCGAATTCAATCAGCTTATTCAATATGCTCCGAATGTAATAACGGATGAAGAGAGAAGGGGAAAAAATTTTTTTTAGGGCCTGAGACTCAAGTTGAGGAGAGCATTAGCCATAAATCGGCCCCATAACTACGATAGTGCCATTGAGACGGTAATAGAGCTTCAGGCGGAGTTTCAGGAACTCCGCAACATCGACGATAAGAAAAAGGGAAAGTGGGCTGGCAAGTCAGACTCTGATAAAGGGAAGAAAGGCTTCTCTAACGAGAAGTCTAAGACGGGAAATGCATCTGCACTTGTAGATAAATGAAAAGCCCTGACAACTAGAGAGAAAGTGAAATGTAAGCATTGTGGAGGTACTAATCATACAGAAGAGCAATGCTGGAAAAAGTTGAGCAGGTGTTTTGCTTACGGTAGTGACTAGCACACGATCAAAGATTGCCCGAAAGGTTGCAAGAATAGAAATACAAGGATGCAGAACTAGCAATAGGACACAGCTGGACGTCCCCAGGTCAAATCAAGAGCTTATGCCTTAATGGGAAAGGAAAGCACAGATCCTACCCAGGTTGTGGAAGGTAAGTTAATCGTTCAGAATTTTATTTGTAAAGCTCTCTTTGACCCTGGTGCGATATATTCCTTTATTTTCCTTGACTGTGCTAAGAAATTAGACTTGCCTTCTAAAAATATGAACATTTCGTATGACATTCATACTCTTGTGGGAGAATGTTACAAAACTAGGATTAGATACCCGCGATGCCTAGTAGTCATAGAAAATTAGAATTTTAGTGTAAATTTGATAGAATTACCAATCCAGGATTATGACCTCATTCTAGGGATGGATTGGTTATTTAGGCATCAAACTGTAGTTGGCTGTTATGCTAAAAAGTTCAAGTTAGGTACCGGAGTCGGAGTTGGTACCAGAGGTACAATCAAGAACGGTGGTATACCCACTATTTCAACAGTAAAGGCCAAAAAAATTATTAAGAAAGGGAGACAAGAATTTCTGGCCTATCTGATAAATAAGCCTTAGGATAAGATTAAATTGAAAGATGTTAAAGTGGTTAATGAATTTTCTGAGGTATTTCCAGAAGAATTGAATTCATTACCTTCAGATCAGGAGATTGAATTTGTGATTGAAAAAATCCTTGGGATAACATCATTCTCAAAGACTCCCTACAGAATGACACCAGTAGAATTAAAGGAGCTCAAGGAACAGTTACAAGAACCACTGGAGAAAAATTTTATAAGACCGAGCTCTTCGCCTTGGAGAGCTCCAGTCCTATTTGTGAAAAAGAAGGATAGGTCATTAAGGATGTGCATCGATAACAGAGAGTTAAATAAAATAACCATCAAGAATACATATCCCTTATCCCACATAGACAAGCTGTTTGATCATCTTCAAGGGTCAGCTGTCTATTCTAAATTGGATTTAAGATAGGGGTACTATCAATTAAAAATACGAGAAGTAGATATTTTCAAAACTGTATTTAATTCCCGTTAAGGGCATTTTAAGTTGTAGTAATGCCTTTTGGATTAACTAATGCTCCTGCAACATTTATGGACATAATGCATTGAGTGTTTCGCCCACACCTCGATTGCTTTGTTGTGATCTTTATAGATGATATTCTGATTTATTCTAGATTAGAAAAGAAGCATAAAGGACATTTGAGAGTTGTCCTTCAAACTTTAAAGGAACACAAATATTACGTTAAATTCAGCTAATGTGAATTTAGCTTAAGAGGGTGACTTTTTAGGGGTATATCATATCAAAAAATGGACTCGAAGTGGATCCAGAAAAAGTTGAAGCAATCCTAAACTGGGAAAGACCCGAAATGATCACTGAAGTGAGAAGTTTTCTTGGGTTAGCTGGATATTATTGAAAATTTATTCAGAACTTCTCTAAGTTGGCCGAATCGCTTACTAGACTGACCCAAAAGGATAAAAAATTTGTTTGGGACAAATAGTGTGAGGAGAGTTTTTAGGAGTTTAAGAAAAGATTAATGACAACTCCAGTACTTGCATTACCTGATGAGTTAGAGGAGTTTATTATTTATATAGACGCCTCTAAAGAAGTATTATGCTGTGTTCTAATGCAGAAAGGCAAACTAATCGCTTGGGCCTCAAGAAAGCTGAAAAATTATGAGTTGAACTATCCCACTCATGATTTAGAATTGGCCGCGATAGTCTTTGCCTTAGCTAAATGGCGTTATTATCTGTATGGAGCGAAAGTGGAAATTTTCACTGATCACAAAGCTTAAAGTATATCTTTAGTCAGAAGAATCTGAATCTGAGACAACGACGATGGATGAAATTTTTGGAGGATTACGATTTTACCATCACATATCATCCAGGAAAAGTGAATGTCGTTGCAGATGCTCTAACCCTGAAAGGAAAACTAACAAGCATGAGCATCTATCCTGAGATATATAGTAAGATCCTGAAGGCTCAAGAAAGAGATGAGCGGGTTCAGAAACTTAAGAGTGAGATGAAACTGACTTCAGGATCGACACTGATGGGTTATTACGATTTAAAAATCGAGTTGTTGTTCCTTTATGGATAAAGGAAAAAGTGTTATTTACAGCACATCAGAGAAAGTATTCGTTGCATTATAGAGGAACAAAGATATATAAGGACCTGAAACAGAAGTTCTAGTTGGAAGGGATGAAGAAGGACGTAGCTGAATATATTTAAAAATGTCTAACCTGCTAACTCGCAAAACCGGAGCACTAGAGACCGTTTGAAAAATTACAACTACTCCCAATTCCAAGTTGAAACTGGGAACAAATCACCATGGACATCATAACAAGTTTACCTGTGGTAAGAGATGGATGTGATAGTATCTGGGTTGTGGTTGACAGGCTCACAAAATCAGCGCATTTTCTGCCTATCAAAACCCAGTACATTGTTGAGAAACTCGCCGAGATATACGTCAAGGAGATAATACGATTGCATGGAATACCCTAAGGTATTGTCTCCGACAGAGATCCAAAATTTATGGCAAGACTGTGGAGAAGCTTGCAAGAGCATCTGGGGACGGAATTGTTATTCAACACTGTTGCTCATCTCTAAACAAATGGACAGTCGGAGAGCGTAATTCAAACATTAGAGGATATGCTGCGTGCATGTATTTTGAATTTCCTAGGGAATTGGGATAGGTATCTACTGTTGGTAGAGTTCGCTTATAATAATAGCTACCAAGACTTAATTCAGATGGCTCCATATGAAGTATTGTACGGTAGAAAGTGTAGATCACCCTTTCATTGGGACATAGACGAAACAAAGAGCACCTTGAACTTAGAAAAGAATGCACTGCAACCTGAGTTGATCCAAGAAGTGATAGATAAAGTTCAGATCATCAAGAAAAATATGAAAACAGCTCAGGATCGCCAGAAAAGATATGCTAATAAGCAAAGGAAAGATCTAGAATTCAGTGTTGGAGATTGGGTATTTCTAAAAATCTCTTCACAGAAGGGAATCAGGAGAATGGGCAAGAGCGGAAAGCTGAGCCCTAGATAAACGAGACCCTTCGAGATTATGGAACAAACTGGTCATGTAGCATATTGATTAGATCTTCCGCCAAACCTAACTGGGATCTATAATGTGTTTCATGTATCCTAGTTACAAAAATACCATCCTGATCCCTCGCATGTTATTAAACATCTTGATGTTCCCTTCCAGAGCGATTTTACCTATGTAGAGCAGCCTATCCGTATTCTAGATTTCTAGGTTCGTGAGCTTAGGAATCGTAGGATACCTCAATTTAAGGTACTTTGGAGAAATAACAAAGTAGAATAAGTAACCTGGGAACGTGAGGATAAAATACGGGACAAGTATCCTCGCCTATTTGAATAAGGTATGAATATGAGGAACAGCTCTTTTAGGGGGGGAGAGTGTAACACCCTGAAAATTTCCTTAATTAAAATTTTGAATTGCATTCTTGGAAAATGTTTTAACCTCAAAATAAGTTTCGTGCATCAGAAACACTTTCTTGCATTCGAACCTTGATTTCTTATATTAATCCGGCCCAATAAGCTCCCAAAAGCTCATTGAAATGGCCCAAATCTAACCCAAAACCCTAGCCACCATTACTGACCAAAAATTTATCCAAAAAAAGAGAGAAAATGCAAAATTTTCCCGAGAGTGGGTGCTCAAGCGCTCAGCACCCAAGTGCCCACTCCAGCTCTCCAAGAGGGTTGAGTCAAAAGCTGAGCACTCAAGCACCCGATTAGGCGCTCAAGCACTCAGACTCGTGCTGAAAACCATTGTTTGGGCGCTCAAGCACCCAAACGAAAGACCAAGCGCCCATTCTAGTGAGTAATACGTGATTTTCCAACTTCGTGTTGATTAACCAAGTCCATATTTAATCTTTCCAAACGTGTTTAAGACATTGAAATGAAAATTCCTCTAGCCCATAGTTCGATTCCGAATCATTTGTTTGATATGACAGTCGAATCGATTATGTGCCCGGAGTGGCTTCATGATTCAATAAATGTTTTGTTATGTTCCTTTAATTCAAGCTTATATGCATGTATGACTCTTGGGTCCTAGGGTTTTTAGGGGTATCGAATTTGGGTAATACCGAATTAACAATCTGAACCTTTGAAAATCCCCGACTGTTGGGTAGTTCGGGCGAGCCCCGGAGGTAGGGTTTTGAAGGGCTACTCTGAAGCATGTAGATTGACTGTGTTTTACTGTTTATTTGATGCTCCTTAAGATAGTGCATATGATTAGCCACTGACTTGAGGGATGATGGTAATCTTATGGTAGGTCCTTATTCTTTGATGTGCATCTTGATCACTGATTAGCGGATCGTATGAGGTGCATATTGGGTGCAAGCTATCTACGCATAGAGGTTTGTGAGTTCCAAGAAAGGATCCGTTTCCTCATCTTGATGATGAGTATATCTCCTATGTTTTCTATGATGATTTGATTTAGGAAAATCCTTGCCCAAGGTGGTGTGTCGATTTGAAAAAAAGTTTTCAAAGTCGAGGACACAAACTAATCAATCATTAAAAATAGATGTATAGTTATTGGGCTATTAGGGACGCCGAAGATATCTTAACCCTAGGCCACAATCAGGAGATGAAAAATGGAGAGACTGTATTTGCACGGGATGTGTAAGTAGGCGAGGTTCCCACCACAATTAATTCACCAATAAATTAGGCTCCATAGGCTTGTGGTTAAACATCGACTATGGAGATTGGGTATCATAGAATTAATAAAGATTAATTTTATAGGTGATTAATTAAATAGTTTAATTAATCGAAAATAATAAAAGTTACGAGCTCATGTCTAATTAATTGATGAACCTAATGGGTCACACGCCTTTCTCGATTAAGTCATGATATGAATTTAAGTGGATATTCTCTAATTAGGCTAGAGATAATTGCCTAAATTAGATTTAGGCAAATAAAAAGAGATTTTGATTAAAAGTCAAAATACTTAACCAAAGTCAAAATTAGTCTTCTTTAATAGATTAATTTGAAGACTTAAATTATTCTAATTAAATTAATAATTAATTTAATTCAATTAATTTCAATAGTTAAATTAATTGATTCAAGAAGATAAATTAAATTAGGAGAGAAATAAAATTGGGTATTTAAAGTTAATTAGAATCTATGTAGCATTTCAATTAATGGTTAATTAAAATGCCACATAGATTAACCAACTTGGATGCCGAGTAAATTAAGATATTTTGAAGAGAAGAATCTAGATTGTTCCCTTCAAAACCACCTTGCCAACTAAGCATCCAAGTTGGCAAGGATCACACTTTAAATACCAAACAAATAACCACCACCTCATTGTTCACACAATTCGGCCATCTCTCTTATTTTGAGATCTAGTTGTTGAAAATTTTTCCCTCCACATTTTCTCTCTTTATCTTTCATATTCTATCATAGATTCATACTTAGATTAAGTCTCTGACCATAGATCTTGCGTGATAATCAAAGAGGAAGAGTGGATCTTCCATTAGAGGTGCAAATCTACTTGAGATTGAAGATCAAAAGTTGGTCAACACCATTACACCTCACGGCATTCTCAATTTTTGGATATACATTTTTAGTTTTTTTGAGGATTTGGTGGGAGATTTGAAGATCTAATTGGAGAATTGAATTGGATTCATCAAGAGTTGGTGAAGATCAAGGCATTGGAGTAGATCAAGTGGTTGATCAAAAAAGGAGATCGCTTTTCGGTCCAAGAGGTAGTGTTTGGTCAAGCTTCAATATCTTGCATCAAAGGTTAATCTCCTCTTCTCTAATCTAAATTCTAGGCTCATATAATGATCCTATGAAGATTTAGACATTAATTCATGTTGATGAATGATGTTTTCCGCTGCATTTTATTATTGATTAGCCTAATCTTCACTTTCAAGTGGTATCAGAGCCAAATCATATGAGCTAGTTTTTAAATTCATTTAAACATTGATTCATGTGATGGATTGATATTAAATCTAGTGATCTTGATTCAATCTAATGAGTTGGAGGTCACTAGATCTTGTATGTGGCTTGGATCTATGTGAATTGTATGATAATTGATACTATATGTTGATCTAGCATGTTTTAGATTCAATTTGATTGAATGATTGGAGTTGTTGGTGTTAATCTTGTGATTAAGTGTGGAATTAATGTTAATTACTGAAACTAATTATTTTAAAATTATTTTAAAACTCATATGAGATCAATATACATGTATTAGATTAGATCTAGTATTCTTTGGATAAAAAACTCATCAATTAGAGCATGAAAAATGTGTTAAGAATATGTTGGTGTTTCTGAAATATCGAGCACAGCTATCTCTCGGGTTTGACTTGTTTTCATATATCAAATAGCTTTGTTTTTATTCTTTTTAATTTTTTGAGTTATCTACCATGTGTTGGAAACCTATGATTTAAATTTGGTGATTTTTAGAGTTAAGAAGATTTTTTAAAAAATCTTATAACATGCACTACCATTCAGACCTGAGAGTTGCCTATTTTGTGCAATGACTTTGTGGAAATAAAATCGTTTTATGCTTTAATTAATGTTGTTTTCATATTTCTTGATTTTTTTAGTAATTTACAATAAGTTAGAAACCTCTAGTTCAAATTTGGTTATTTTTAGAATCAAGAAAAATTTATTAGAATTTTTGGAACGGGAGCTGCCGGTTAGACCCTAGGCTAATTTTGAATGTGCCAATTGAAATTTTAATGAAATTTTGATCCAAGTTTTGATGTAATTTGATTTCCCATGATTTTTTAAATCATTTCCAAGTTGTTGGAAGGTTTTAGAAATCTTAAAATGATTTAAAACCAAGTTTAATTCCACATTTAATTGATAATTTACATTAAACAATTTCCAGTGGCAAAAAAGTGGCATATGATGCACTAATTTGCTTTTAATCATATGTTCATGTGATAAATCTTTAATTAATTGTTGTTTATTTAATTTTAAGTATTTATGTGATGGATGTATAGGATGATTATGAGTCTTATTAAAATGGTTTTAATGATTTGATTTATTGATTGGGTTTATAATTAAATGGGGCTTGCATGCTTCCTTTGCATCTTGTAATGAGAGTAGATTTAGGATGGTGAGGTCCTCTTTTTCTTTGATTGAAAGCCATGCATGCATGGTATATTTTGTAATCAAGAAAAAGAAAATGAAAGAGTTCAAGACATGAAGGCCATGTATGCATGGTGATGTATATATAATAGATAGGATCTATTCATTTAATTACTCATCTTAAATCACTAAGTAATGGACTAGTGGCTCTAAGTGCATTATTTAGTCAAGGCTCGTAATCATTCACCTTAGGAGCATGCTAGGTTGTTTTATTTACTTATTTGTGATTATTATCCTTGTAATGTATGGTGATGTATGTTCAGGGTAGATAACCTAAATGAGAGTAAATAAAACATTGATGAGGTCTTGATAATTTTTCGAAATAAAGCCCTCACTTAAAATGTCTAAGTATTTTTTGCAAAAAAAAAATTATTAAGTTATAATGGACAAATTAAATAAGATTTAATATTCCATGCCTTCCACCAATAAGTAAGTGACATGAGATGCTACCGGGTGGGCATGTTGGCTACGTCTCGTGGGATGTGCCTACTTGGAAAGCTGTGATCACTACTTTAAGCATGTGATGCTCTTTTAATTAGTTCAATTGTGTCACTGACTACGTCTCGTGGGATAACCATAATTGAGTTAAATGTAAAGAAGGATTGATGGGTCAAACTTAACATCGAATCGTATAGATCGCTACGTCTAGTGGGTCTATACGAAAAATGAGGCAAAATAATTTTAGAGGTTGCATAGTTGATGCAATTGGTAAAGTTAGTTACCTACCTAAGGAGTTATTTATAGATGGCTACGTCTCGTGGGTCTATGAATAATTCTTAAGGGCCTTAAAATCCACTAGGAAATATGATTTCCCAAATTTTATGAGAGGGCATAAAATTTGAAGAAAATAGTGGGAGGTAACTCATGATAGAAGACCATATCATGTTTTAAAAATATTGCATGAATAAATGTTTATATTCTCTTCTTGATTTTTGTAGATTTTTTAAATCAACAAATTCAAATGGCTAAAAATTCACTCTCCGTAATTTTGGAAGCTAATAAACTCACCATTCCCAACTATAGTGATTGGCTTCGAAATTTAAAAATTATGCTTGATTCCGAAAAGAGGACTTATGTTTTGACTCAAAGTCCCCCCGATACCATCCCCGATTATGCAACAAAAGACATACAAGAAACAGTCAATTGTTGGCGGAAAGATAATCTTCAAACCCAATATCTAATGTTGGCATCAATGTCAAGTGAGCTGTAAAAGTCTCACGAGCACAAGAAGCATACTAGTGAGATACACATGCAATTGGAAGAGTTAAATTGGGTGCAAACACGTTATGAACGTTATAACACCTCCAAGAAATTGTTTAGGGTACAAATGGTTGAGGAATCAAGTGTTCACGAGTATGGTTTGAAAATGATTTCTTTAATTGAAAAGTCGGGAAACTTGATGTTGTTATGGATAATGATCTTTACAAAGACTTGATCATTTAATTATTGCCAAGCTCATTTGACCAGTTTGTCATGAATTTTAACATGAGTAAACCAGATGTGATGGTTAACGAGTTAGTTAATATGCTTGTCACGACCGAGTCTACTATGAAGAAAGATAAGATAGTATTGGTTGCTTCAACTTCTAAGGCCCATAAGGGCAATACAGAGAAAAAGAAGAAGAAAAGTTCTTCTTCTAAAGGGAAACAAGTTCTAAAGCCATCGGGTGAAATAAAAAAGAAAGCCAACACTGAAGAGGACAAATATTTTTATTGTGGAGAAATTGGATATTGGAAGAGGAATTGTAAGAAGTATTTGGCTTCTTTAAAAAATAGTATGTTAATTGTTGAAGTTAATCTTCTGATTAATGGTGATACATAAGTATTTGATACTGCATGTGATTTTCATCATTGCAAGTCGTTGTAGGGGATGCAGAGGCCAAAAAGGCTAAGTAAAGGGGATACGATCCTTAGGATAGGAAAGGATGCAAGAGTTGATGCCGAAATCTTAGGCTTAGTTACTTTAGCTTGTAATAATCAAAAGTTAGAATTAAACAATTGTCTCTTTGTACCGTTTTTGTTAAAGAACATCATTTCAATCCTTGTGTTGGACAAAGAAAATTATGAATTTTCTTACAAGAATGAAAAATATCTTTTTTCTAAAGATGGTTCTTTAATTGCTACTGGTACACTGACAAATGAGCTTTATACCATAGATTCTAACTATATATTATTACAAACTCAAGAAGAGAACAAAAGAAATTCAGATGACCATAACCAAGCATACTTGTAGCATGGTAGACTTGGGCACATTTCCAAAAATAAGATAAGTAGGTTGGTTGCCTCAGGGTCACTTTCTATAAGTAACATTGAGGAGTTATTGACTTGTAAGTCTTGTTTCAAGGGAAAGATGACTAAGTCACCATTTGTTGGATAATCGAAACGTGCCACCAAACCATTAGAACTAGTTCATACAGATGTATGAGGGCCACTAAAAGTTAGAGCTTGAGATGGTTATAATTACTTCATTACGTTTATTGATGATTATACACATTTTGGGTGGGTGTTTCTTATGAAGCACAAGTCCGAGGCCTTTAAAATGTTCAAAGTATATAACAATGAAGTAAAGAAACAACTCAAACTAAGTATAAAACTCTTCGATCCGATCGAGGCGGTGAATACTTGATTGACAAGTTTTTTGGTTATCTAGAAGAGAATGGGATTCTCTCGAAGTGGACTCCTCCTGCTACACTATAGTTGAATGGTGTGGCGGAACATGGAAATCGTACCTTGTTGGATATGGTACGATTTTTGATGAGTTTCACAGATCTTCCTCTTTCATTTTGGGGCCATGACCTCGAAACGGCAACAAAGTTACTTAATATAGTACCTTCTGAGTCAGTACCCAAAATGCCATGAGATGTGATATAACAAAGCACTCTCATATTCTTATTTAAAGGTATGGGGGTCTCCCGCCTATGTCAAGAGACTAGTGGGAGATAAGTTGGATGCTAGATCCACCTTATGCAGATTTGTGGGTTATCCAAATTCATGTAGGACATAATTTTTGAATGAACTGAAGATCTTTCGTTGCTGATATTTTTTTATCACAATTGCAAATATGTCTAATAAGATGGAAAGATAAAATGTTAGTGAATAACAGAGAGATTTTTTGTATATAATGACATAAGATTAAATAGCTAGCTCACTAGCAATCCTTTTGTCCCGTGAAGGTTGTAGTGAGTGGAAATCATGAAAGTGTAGAATTATAAGTGAACGTGGAATCAGATTGTCCAACTCTTCTGAGTAAATATCCACGCTCTTCTGAGTAAATATCCACGCATACTTGTTACTAAGAGAATCAAATCGTAGGTTGGCAGGAGAGACTTTAGCATTTGAAACAATGTATGTATCATATAACAATAAGGTCTTTTCACACTGCTCTATGTCTTGTCCAAATATTGTAGCAAGAACTCTTGTACAGTGTAAAACCGAAGAATTTACATTCATTTCTTTCTTTACAATTACAGAAATGAAATTTATTCTTTATGTTATTTGTAGCACCAATGCAAACAATAAAATTCTTCAAACAGATCTTGTTATTTCATTTAAAAGAAACACAAGAACATATTGTTCAAAGAAGAGAAATAATATCTGTTGTTAAATGAAGAATTGCAGCTTTGTTTTTTCTTCAATAGAATAGATGTTAAGAAAATGAACGAAGCACTAATTTTTCATATGAATATCTAGTCAAATTTTGGTAATAAAGATAAAGTGTTCTAGTATCCCATGCCATTCAATGCAAGTGCAAGACAAATCAGGATTATCTAAAGGGCTGTCTAAAGGAAAATAAATTATAAAGACTAAGTACCACTTCATCCACTAAAGTCATTTGCTGATATCTTGTTGATCCATGTTTTGATTCCCGAGAAGGTCCTTTAGCTTCAGCCAACACTTTCACACTCCAGCTTAATAAGGTTGGAGTAACATCGTTTATGTGTTTCAATTGTTGAGTCATCTTATTTGTTCACTACACAGGAAAATAAATAAATAATAAATTCCAAGATACGCTTTAACAAATAGGAATACTCATTGACAAGGAAATAGGGGACCAAGTTTTTCCTAACAACATTTAAATGAATGTAGACAGTAATCTATGAATTTTCAAAGATAATGAACAACACTAAAAGTTATACGCAACAAATAATGTTTTATCTCCCTCAATCATATCATATATTTCTTTATAGACAATATTCTTTGTATGCTGTGGATAGCCAACATTATTGATATAAGGTTCAATTAGAACCTTCAATGATGCAACACTTTTTGCATGTGATAAAGCAACGTATAATTGACCGTGTGAGAAAATTGGTTGAGGTAAATATATGCCAACAAAGTCTAACGTTTGGCCTTAGGCTTTATTGATAGTCATGGCAAAGCATGGATAAATTGGAAATTGAAATCTTTGAAAAGAGATTGGATAATTTTTTGTATCGCTACATTCTAAAGGTATTCATGGTACGAAAACAATTTTGCCTTTGTGATCTCCAGTCACAATTTCAGCTCGTATGATATTTTCAGCTGGCTTATGACAGATCAATCTTGTGCCATTACAAAGCCCTTTTAAATTCCTAAGCAACATAACAGGATAGCCTTTCTTCAAGATTAGTTCATGTGGTGGAAGATTGCTTGAGACAATATCTAAAAAAAAAAAAAATCTTCATATTGGCCTTGATCTTATTGGATTTTTTGCTTTATTGAAACTTATATGTCGCTTAGGTGCACCAGGTAATTTATCTATAAGCACGCTATTTATTTAGAGTATGTTTTCGTTCTTTGGTGTCAAAATTGCTCTATTTATTAATTCGTAAGGCTCATATGAACAAGAAGCAATGGAAGGAAATACATAATTAATTGGAGCTAACAACGAAGTATCTCGATCAATGAATGGCAAGATTTGGAATGTGAATGTTGTCGTAAAAAATAAAAGGCTCGGTTCCATTTTCTACTCGTAACAAACATGATGTAAATAATGGGTCTTCTCGAGCCCTGATGTTCTCTTCTAATTTGAATTTTCTTATTTGAGGCCAAAGTTTCGATGCAACAAAGCTTGCATTTATCATGTGCATTTTTGTTCCACGAGGCATTATAGGTAGAGTTTGCCTAAAATCACCACCGAACACAATAACCTAACCACCAAAATAGTTAGTTACTTTGATTAGTAATATCTTGCAATGTCCTATTAAATGCTTCAATAATTTTACCATTTGCCATAGATTTGCCATAGATGCTTCATCCCAAATAATTAATTTCGCTATTAAGATCATTCTAACTAAACTTGATTGTTTACTTATTTTTGCCTCACCTTTCTCTTCTAAATCAATCGGCAATTTAAAACGTGAGCGAGTTGTTCTACGACCTAGCAATAAAGATGCAGCTATACCAGATGATGCAATAGCTAGAGCAATATGCCCTCTTGAACGTACATATGCTAATAGAGCTCTATACAAAAAGGTTTTGTCAGTCCCTCCTGGGTCATCAATAAAAAAAGCTCTCGATTCATTTGAATTGATTTTATGAATAATAGTTTTAAATACAATTTTTTGCTTTTCATTTAACTTTGTTACGCTATGTAAATCTTCACTAAGAATTGGTATGTTTCTTTCGTTAGCTCTCTCGTGAATCTTTCTTCTTCTGTTAAATGATGAAAGTGACGATGTAGCGACCCGAATCTAGAGCATCTGCCCCTAGATCAAGACGTTGCTGGGGGAGGGAGTTTTTTAAACTAAAAAATCTCAAAATTTAAAGCAACTGAATACTAATAGCCCTTGATCATTTACATTTCTCTATTCAAGAGACATAGTCCCAATTTTACCTAAGATTCCAACCTTACAAAATGACACCACATTGAAAAGTCTCCAATGTTTATATCATATAGACATAAGGAAACTAGTATCCCAGAGTCGATCTCCCAATCCTTGGCCAAAATTTTCCAACTAATTTAATCACCTACACATGGTAAATTAAGACGTAAGTTCGAATGACTTAGTAGGAAATTCTGGCTAGTAGCACAAGGGCTAGGTAAAGGAACAGAACAATTAAGAGATGAATCAAATACTTGAGTTCAAGGAATGATGAAGATATAATTCAAGAGGGCCAATAATTTAGAGAGAAATCAAGCTAAACGTTCATAAGCCAAATAATCAAGAGAAGATTCAAATATAGGCTCATAAGTTGAAATCATAATCACATACACACAAATATGGTAGAACTAATATTTGATGGAATTGTTACCCTTATCACTCCCATTATATCAAATCAATCCTTATCCCCACAATTCCTCCCTCGAGTGCTTGCTCAAAGGAGGACAAACACAATATCAATCAGCGTGGTCGATCGCGTGCGACGGACCAGTCCTTTGGGTTGCCTACCTCCAAGCAATTGTGGAACTGTCCAACAAATGGGAAACTCTGCAGGAGACAAACTGATGGTCCGATGTTGCCCAGCCGTATCTCTGATGGCTCGTGGGCCTAACAATCAATTAATCAATAGGTTTATAATCAATGTCAATTGTCCGATTTTAAACAATAATGGATTTCAAATATATATCGGACATAAACAAATCCATCCATAGGATGGTACACAATGAGTATCAATCAATCACAATTAGTCCGATTCAATCATATGAAATTTCAAACAATCTCGGACAATTATTCGATTTGATTCGAATTTAGGACATGTCAAATGATGTTGTGAGCTTAATTATTTCAAAGGAATGATTTGTGGATATATCAGACAATATTTCAAAAATATTTTAGAAGAGACATTCATGGTCATTTCAAACGGTATTTTGAAAACATTTCAAAAGAGTGTACCATGAATATATCAATCGATGTTTCAAAACATTTCAAAGGAGTAAGACATATCAAACCGAAATTTTGAAATCATTTTAAAAGAGTGAGAATTATAACCAATATTCTAAAAATGTTTAAAAATGTTTCAAATAAGTGAAAACCTTAAATAATATTTTGAAAATATTTTAGAGAAGTGAAATGCATAAACAATATTTTGAAAACATCTTAGAGAAGTGAAAACTGTAAACGATGTTTTAAAAATTTTTCAAAGGAGTGAACAATGGACTTATCGAGGCAAAAAGGGGTTAAAAATCACAAAAGTAGGATTATGTTTTCATTTCTTCAATAAATCAATACATTTTCGATAATTTTCAAGGTTTCCAATCTTAAGGTTATCAAAATCATTGATTAAACAAAGGAAGTGATCATAATAAGGTCCAAATGTAAATAGTCATTATCAAACAAGGTAAAGAATCCATGATGTCCAAAGAAAAGATTAACAGTAGCAAGTTTAAGCTCATGCTCTTACAATCAAAGCAATGAAACCATGGTCCAAAGGATTTCATTATTAATGAGTAGAGGAGATAGCCATAATTCTTACGTGAAGTCCTTGCATTGATGATGATTTCAACGGATTTTCTCATCATAAGTCACATAAAATCATAAAATAATCATACTTATATATAGGAATGCGGAAAATCCTACTAACTTTCGAATTTTCTTGAGGAATTACTAACTTGATCATAGATCAATTTATTTTCTAAAGTTATCTAGATTAACTTTGTCCAAAAATCAAACTCCACATGTTTCATATCTTAAACAACTAATTTCATCACCTTAATATCTCAAACTTATCATTCTCTTTAATCCATCTCATTTTTTACAATCATTTCAAATCCAAATAGTTATCAATTTTTCTCATCCACTTGGTAAATCTATCTTCATCAAGATTTCATCAAAACATACTAAAACTAGGGTCTAAAAATCAGATTTAATATAAGAATTGAATTTATAAAGTCCAACCTCTTAGATATATACTCCTATTTTCGGCAAGTTAGATTCACAACATATTTTGGAATATATTCCAAGGGGTTTAATGAAATATACTCTATAAATATCTTAACTTGATGATCTTTCTAATGGTGGCTTCCCATTGTCGATCTAATGGTCGGATATTCGTCTATACTCATTTAAATAACTCCCATATTGTTGCCCCTGCTCTTAGTAGTCGTGGCAAGCTGGAGTCCATCAATATTTTTAGACATTTTTTTTCCATTTTTTTGAGTGATTATTGATTCTAAAATTATTTACACTCGATAAGGTTTCCAACGGTATATTATAATGGCTGATTTGATAAAGGAAATGTAGGTTTTGAAGGCTTGAAAGTTGGAAGTATTGCAGGGGACAGTAGATATCTGAGATAAATGTTGTGTGTTTGCTTAGAATTTATCCGTTTATCTCACGTGTTAATATATATGTCCCAAAATCAAAAATATTTTTCAAGTTTAGATCACTTATTTATCCAACATCCAAAATCTCTTAGATGCCATATTTTAATAAATATAGGAAAGAAGGAAGATTTGAAGGAAAGAAGACGAAATTTAGTGCTTGAGCTCTCTTTCTTCTATCTCTCCCTTTTTCTTCTCTCTCTCTCTCTCTCTCTCTAATAACTCACGGCAATAGCAGCAGCAAGAAAAGGAAGAAAAACACATCAGCAATAATGAAGAAGAAAAGAAGGAAATGGTAGCAAAACAAGAAAAGGGAAAGAAAATTAAAATAGTAAGAAAATTAGAATGGTTAGGATGTTAGGAAATTAACAAGTAATTAAACTATGAATCAAGAAGTCATCATCCAAATTAGGGATATGCCATAATTCTTACCTTTAATATTTTAACTTCAAGCTTTAATTAATTTTTTTCCCAAGCTTTTTCTTCAGTTCACCTACATATTATAATCTTTTTAATATCTTGTTTCAATAAATAAGCCTTCATTGAACCTTGCATATTTTCTAAGATTTTAATGAATTCAAGACTTTAAATCTTACCTTTGATCTTGCTTATACAATATTTTCTCTCTTTTCCTTATTCTCAATATGGTTTTAGGTTTGCAGGAATTTTGAGTTGGTTATGTAGGGTTTAGTAGAGGAGTTGGGAAGCTTCTAGAGTTTAGGATTTTTGAAGGAGTTTGTGGGTGTTTTCTTGCAATGGTGAAGAGGAATGATAAAGATGTTAGGCTAATGTGTAGAGAAATATGTAGAGAATGGCTTGCTATTTATAGAAAATTTTTAGAGTTAGTTTTTGTAATTAATAAAATTCCTATTAGTTTTTGTAATTAATAAAATCCCGAAGGCCATTTTAGTCATTAGGTAAGATGCAAGTGGATGCAAGTGGATGTTCAAGAGTCTTTCATTCATGCATCAAGTAAATATTTATTTATTTTATTTTATTTTATTTATTTATTATTTTTTTGAATCGGCTATTACATATATATATTATTTTTCCTTTAATTAATTAAGCTATTATCCTATTCCTCCAAGCTTATCAAGTCACTAATTAAGTTTTTTCACTTTTAGGGGACATGGGGGACATAATTGATAAAGAGATAAGGCTTTAATTATAATTATCAATTTCGTTAATTCTAATTTTAATAAAAACATTTGTTATGGCCGAAGTTTTAGGGATAAAATTGGATAAATTTTTATTTTATTAATGTTTTAGTATTTATTTATTTATTTATAGGTTTTGGAAAAATAGAAGATTAGGGTTTTAGATTTAAAATTAATACTTCTTGGAGAAAAATAATGGTATATAGGAATTTAGGTTGTAGAAAATTATAAAAATTGGTAGAAAAATTTTAGGAAGTGAAATAAAATATTTTGGGCTTGAATTTTTTAAATTTGTAAATAAAATTGGAAATTTTGGGGTTGAAAGGTAAATTTTTGGAATTACAGGGTTTATACGGAAAATGGGTTTTTAGAAAAGTTTTTTTTAGTGTAATAGAATATTGAATTTTAATTTATGGAAGTTTAGAAAAATTTTTGGATTACCAAAGGACAAAGAAAATTTTATGCGATGAAATATTTTAGGTTAAATTATCTGAATTTTCGAAAAATTTTTGCGTTGTTACAATTTGAAAGTGGAATTAGGAAATTTTTAGTCAAAAAGGATGCATGAGGAAATTTTGACCGTAGAAAAATTTATGAAATAAAATTATTTGTTGTTCTTATTGTTTTAAAATTTAAATTATGGAAATATTTTTTGAAAGTGTAACTAAGGAAATTTCGGGTTGTTATAAGGAAATTTCGGGTTGTTACAAGGGAGCTAGTCCAAAATCACAGATAGATTTACCCATGTACATTAGATATTTATCAATGCTTTTCAAGGTCTTTTGGTGCACAATGTGACACCCCCCGAAATCCCGTGGATGTGCGGACCCGAGACTTGAAGTGCATCACTCGCATTCTATACATTCTAAGTACCAATACATTCAAAAATCGTTACAGAAGCTAATATAGTACAATCATTCAAACTAAATTCCAAATGTCGATACAAAATCCAAACTAAGTTCCATAATATATATCATTACATACTAAAAGTTCAAAATAGATACGTCAATATAACTTATCAATACATTCCAACGATCTATACATTTCTAGTTCCATAAGTTCCAAAAACAATAAACTAATCCAATTACGATAGGGAAGAGCTATACAATCTATCATGAGG
>JACFYI010003205.1:37615-47966 GCA_014898755.1 Handroanthus guayacan | reverse complement strand
AAAGAACAAACGAAGTCAATAACGGAAAAACAAGATCAAAGGCAAAATTCTATCATTCTAGACCAACGAGGTCTCTTATTCTAGGCTCTGATACCATCTGTGATGCCCCTCGAAATCTCGGGGATATGCGGACCCGAGACTCGAGGTGCATCACTCGCGTTCTATACATTCTAAGTATTAATACGTTCAAAAATCATTACAGAAGCTAATATAGTACAATCATTCAAACTAAATTCTAAATGTCGATACAAAATCCAAACTAAGTTCCATAATATATATCATTCCATACCAAAAGTTCAAAATATATACGTCAATCTAACTTATCAATACAGTCCAACGATTTATACATTTCTAGTTCCATAAGTTCCAAAAACAATAGACTAATCCAATTACAATAGGGAAGAGCTATACAATCTATCATGAGGCTCCAATCATTCATTCGTTCACGTTTCAAGAACCTACATGTTAAATGCGGTCATGAGTCCACTGGCCCAGAAACTTATAACATGCAAACGAGAATAAGAATTTCAAGGAACATGAGCATATCAATAACCAAATAGAAACCTTAGCAGGAAGTCATCCAAATCAAGCTGATCCTCAAGGCTAAGCACCTACATGATGTTTATGGAATCATAAGTCCACTGACTCAATAAAACTTATGGCATAGATTAGGAGTATAAGATTCAAATGATAAGTATATCAAGAACAGAAATCATAAATATGACCTCATATAATGTTTCAAAGAAACAGAACGAACAGAATGAATGGATATCATAAATCATATGTCACATCATGTCAACAAAACTTATAAGGCTGATTCAAACGTTTGGTGAATCTGTCACCATTATATCTTCAATATATAACGTACATATATCCTTATCCCTCCACTTAAAACTCCGAGCAGTCGCTCTAGGAGAGTCATACATACTTGAGACACAACCGCCATAGCACGATTGACCATGAGTCTCAGGAGTAGCTCTTTGGAATCCTACCTCTAGGATCCCTCCAAACCATCCAACATATAGGAATTTATAAGGGATCAGATTATCGATTTGATATCGCCCAATTCGATACCCTCAAAAATTCCTAGGGCCCAACATACATACATCCATGTAGGCTTGAAACAAACTGAACATATCGGATATATCTTATATCATAAAGCCACTTCGGGCATATATTCGATTTGGCCTATTATATCAATCAAACGATTTAGAATTTATCCAATCATATCAAACAAACAGTTCGGAAAAAGAACAAATGGAATGTATCAGAAACATATAGGCACAACGGCTCATATTTGAACGAACGAATCAAGCATACAAATCGAATTTGGATCTTTGACTTAGGGATATTA
Organism: Handroanthus guayacan; assembly: GCA_014898755.1. Lineage (NCBI taxonomy): Eukaryota > Viridiplantae > Streptophyta > Magnoliopsida > Lamiales > Bignoniaceae > Handroanthus > Handroanthus guayacan. The sequence goes on along the minus strand of JACFYI010003205.1, from coordinate 46,612 downwards.
TTTTAAAAGCTTAAAACATTCTCAAGAAATAAGGTATGGACTTGATTTGCTGAATTAAAAATCAAAACACAAATATTTGAACTAGAATGGGCGTTAGAATGCCCAATTTAAAATTGGATTGTTTCATCAAAAGCGAAAATTTCGATCAATCACGGATACACACAATTCGATTGAAGTCTTAGACATTTAAAAACATAATTTCTAGACATATTCAAAAGTTTGATATTAATCTGTAGAGGTTTATAATGAAAAATAAGTTCAATAAATGATTTGTCTTAACTTTAGACTTAAGAAAACCGTTTAAAATCTTTAGAATATCTTGAAGAAATAAAATACGGACTTAAGTTAGCAAAATAGAGTCAAAACAGAGGGGATTTGGCTACTGGAATGGGAGCCTCGGCGCTCGTTCGGGCACTTAAGTGCCCAGGGGCTAAAATGGCTACTGGAATTAGTGCTTAAGTCCCCGTTCGGGCGCTTGTAACCGAGAGCAATTTTTTTTTTTTTTTTGGAATCCTCATGATAGCAGAGACTTAAATGTGAAAAAATTAAATTTAGTTTGTACTATTCATCATGAAGATTTTTAATTTTTAAATTCCAAATCTTAATTTTTAAATTTTTGGAGAAAAATGTTATAAATTCATAAATTCAAAATTTTTTCCTTTTCTATCTTTTTCATCTAAAAATCAGGCTTCCAGAACTTCAATTTTTAAGCAAAATTTTGAAATTTGTTATTTTCAAATTTATTTTATAAGTTTGAAGTATAAATCAATTTTTATGTCCATAGTCATTTTTCCTTCATTTTTATCTCAAAATTTCTTCTTAGTCCATGATTCAATTCCATCACAAGGTCTAGATGAGGATATCAATGATGTACAACGGATCATTGGATTTCATATCAAGGATTCTGAGTTTATAATTACAAGGATCATTAATAACAACAAATATAAGCTCATAACATCAAGAATAACAATAGAATCATGATTTTCATAAGCTCATTACAAGATATTGAATAAGCCACAAAGATGATCATATAATCAATAGAAGGAAGCAAAGAATCCACAAGTCTTACTTTGGGTCCTAAGCTTATCGAGATGTTAGGCTCCACAAGATGATTCAAGCACCTATAATAGAAATCATACTTAAGTTAAGCTCCAATCACAACCATATCATACATTCTAAATCATTAATCTAAAGCTAGACTTACCAACGGTTTGAGAGAGCACCACCAATATTTCCCTTAGCAAGATTTTTGATTAAATATTAAAATTGAACGCAAGAATGGTTCTTGTGTGATTGTGGAAAATTTTTCTAAGTGCAAGAAGAATGAGAGTGAAGAGTTTCAAGTGTAAGAAGACTTCAGTCTTGCAATGAGGGCTTATTTATAGAAGAGGTTTAGGGGCAGTTAAGCAAGCAAAAATGGTTCAAGCCCTCCCTAATAATTTAGCAAACTTCTCCAAGAAGTTTTAGGACAAAATGATGGATGATGGGTGATGGAAATCCCATCACCCCCTTGGATAGAGGCTGTCGTTTAGCAGCCTATTTTCTCCCTTTTTTTTTTTTTTTTTGAAAAGTTGATTTTTGGGTCAAAAATGGTTGGCTAGGGTTTTGGGCCAATTTGGGCTTGTTTTTATGGACTTTCGGGGCTCGTTGGGTTGAAAAAAGGCAAGAAAACGAAGCTTGATTGTAATAAAATTTTTTGAATGCTCAAAACATAATTTGATATTAAAATAGTACTCATGATTTTGAAAACGAATTATTATTCGAAAAATCGGTGATCTAAGATTTTATTTTAGGGGAATTTTTGGGGTGTTACAGGGAACTCTTTGTACAAAAGATTTAAATTTTTAGCAGTTTGATCATGCTTATTCATCCAAAAAAATTCTGTAAGCATTGTTTTGCCAATTAGAGAATTTGCCAAAACTTCATTCAAAGGTCTTGTTTTCCCAAAGGTAATAGATTGCTAATTCGATAGATGCACAGGCAATATAATCATAGATGGATACATTTCAGTAATATCAAATGCAACAATATGCCAAAAAAGTTTCAACTGATGATATCCATCGACCGTTTTGATAGTCTTTTATTTTATCGATACTATTAGCAAAACTTTCATTTACTATGTTGTAGCAAATTCTATCATGACCTTTATTGTAACGACCTAAAAATTCCCTTAAATATATTTTCGAAATCCTTATTTCAAAATATAAATTCTTTTCATAAATTCAAAATGACTTCTCTTACAACCATTTAAAATCTCTTAACGACAAAAATATATCGATTAATCACCCGAAAATTTTATTTCAATAAAACTCATCCCAAAGCATTTTTTTTTGGGCCCAACAAACCATTGAATCAAAACCCAAAATTTTCGGCCCAATAAGAAAATAAGCCCAACTTCATTTTCCAAAATACCTAGGCTATGTCATACATAATTACATATATACATACATATCTTGGGAAGATTTGAAAAGATATTATTTAGATATCAATATTCCAAAGATCTTGGAAATCCTACCAACTACCATAGCCATTGCTTCTTCTACAAGTATGCATTAATTAAAGGCAAGCTTATCTTTTGACAAGTGGCAATATCTCAACTTTTGAAAATTACTCTCGTCTTTATAAATAGAAGAGGCTTGGGAAGACAAAACTCTTGCTGTAAACATTTCTATTCACAAGAACAAACTTTATCTTCTATCCTTCCTACTACAAAACATCTATACACATATATTTCAATACTCAACATTTCAAAGAAAGAAAAGGGAAAAACTTGGAGAATAAGCACTCTTAATTTGGGTCTTGGTAAGCTTAAGTGCTTGAAAGTTACTTCAAATTGAGGTTTAATGAAAGTGATCATTTAGTGCTTATATATATATATATACACACACGCACTCTTTGATGCTATTAGGTGATAAGCTTGGAGAATAGGGAACTCGTGATCTCAATCATCAAATTATAAGCTTAGGGCAAAGGTAAGTTTATGGCTTTCTCTTCTTGGCTATATTCTCGTAAATTTCTCTATTAGTTTCATTCTTAATTTTGATTGTGATGATGGAATATATATGATTTGTTGGCATAATTCTATGATCATGGATGCCATTCTTTGCCTATGATCGATTTGATTTTGTGACCATCATCATTCCTTATTCAAATGCCATTTTGAGCTTTAGGATAGGATCTTTTGGACATTAGGAGAAAATTTGAGACAAAGTGAAAGAATGAGATTCTGATATAAAACCATGGACTTGTAATGTATTTTCCCACAAAACTTTTATTAATTTCAAACTTGAATATTAAAGTTTACTCAAAAAAGTAATTTCATATGAAATCTGAGAATTTTGTGATAAGAATAAAAGAAAATGAATATAGGGATTTACAAAACATTTCTCCAAAAAAAAAAAAATTGAGAATTGAATTTGGAACTTGAAAATGAAAAATCTCAATGATGAGTAGATCAAACTAAGTCTAATTTCTTCACATTTAACCTTATACCATCATAAGGATTTCCAAAAAAAAAAAGAAAAAAAAATTTACTATTCGGGTACTGTTTGGGCACTCAACGGGGGCTTAAGCGCCCACTCCAGCAGCCATTTCGGCTACTGGGCGCTTGAGCACCCAAATGGCGCTGGGGTGCTCATTCCAGTAGCCAAACTCACTGTTCTGGCGCCCAAGCGCTTATTCTAGTGACCAAATTTTCAATTTTTGACTTCGTTTAACTAATCCAAGTCCATATGTCACTTCTTTAAAATGTTTTAAGACTTCAAAAAATTATTTTTTCTATGTCCAAGGTCCAATCCAAATCCTTGTTGAATTAATTCACCATTTGGATTCGAATCTCAATTGAATTGGAACATCTGAAGTTCAAACCGAATTGAAATTGAGCTTGAGATTTGTTTATATCCATATGCCGAACGTTTCGGTTATCTTGGAATATGTTTATTTGTTCTAAACCTACATGCATACATAATGGGCCTGGAAAAGGTTCAGGAGGGACAGTTGGGTGGTATTGGACCGCGGTGAGTCCCCTGGTAGGCCTCTCCCAACTGGATAGTTCCGAGGTAGCCTGGAGGTAGGTTGCCAAGAAAGCTAGTCCTAAGATTTGTGGTCGATCGTGCTGCGACGACTGTTCCTTAAACATGACTGGTGCTCGTTGAGTGGCCACTTGATGAGGCTAAATTTGGAGGGATAAGGATTGCACATGTTACATGTGATTTGTATAATTTGGAGTTATAAAGGTAACAGACCTACCAAAAACTTGTTTCGGCCTAATTTGATTCCTTTTACGAAAATTGATGAGTTTTGAGCCATTTGTTCAAATGTGATACATGCATTTCGATGCTACTGAATTGAGAAATATTAAGCTCTTGATTATGATTGGCTCTCACTCTTATGCTCATGAATTTCTCAATTCCACTGTTATCCCATTTATTCTTTATTCTCATGCTTCTCATCTATGCCATAATCTTTCTGGGTCAGTGGACTCATGATTTCATTATTTACCATGTAGGGAATTGATTTCAGGATCGAGGTTTAAAGAGGAAGCTTAGCTTAATATTCTAGTCTTGTTTAACCTTACTATATTATGGAACTTTGGCTGATGACTTTAGGCTTTGTTTCATTTTGTAATTGGTATGAATTGTAATGATTATTATGATTTTACAAGCAATGGAACGTATTTTGAGCTTTCTGTTTCGGATTTAATTTAGTTCCCTATGTGTGAGTAGCATTTCGGACCTAGGGATGGATGCTCTAGCAATCTGGGGCATTACATTTATATACATATATGTATAAATATTTAACAAGCTTGAAATCTGAACAAGCTTCAACATTGATGTGGCAATTGAATTTTAACAAAAGATATGGACAATATAGAACAACATACCTTTTATCCAAAAATGAATTCCTAACAAAAACTTTTATGCCATCATCCTTCCTTCTATAAAAAGGTTAAGTGTGTTTACCATGGCTTGTTACTTTGCAAAGTTCTTTTGGACATTTATTTTTACATTTTTCATCTCTCATACAAACATATTTTGGATTTGCTGAACCGCATGGACCATGCATCATGTGAGAAACAACATAAAAATGTAGCAATGATTTTTTGTTAGCTGGTATTTCTGCGCTAATGATTTTGTCATATAGCGCAGGTGAAGAAAACTTATGATGTTGCTTAAGAATAATTATCCAACAAGCATGTGGGAGGTCTTGGTTTTGATACTCCACGACATAAACATATGCCGCCACTTCTCCAAATAATTGGTTTTTCATAGCATCATTCTTAAATTCTTCTAGTTTTGCTCTGAAAACCCTTGCAACCAAGTGAGGCCTATCTTGGGCATCTTCTTTAGGCAGGAAAAGATCTTTAATTTCTTTTGAATTAGGATTACAAGTAATCGTAATAAATAAATCTGGCTTCCCTTATTGCTGCACCAAAGCCATTGCGTTCACATACCTTTTCATCATATCTCTAGAACCTCCAATAAAAGATGATGGAAGCACTATGCGATGGCCAATTTGAGTTGGATCAGTTATACCATCCACAGCTAAAGAATAAACTATTCCTTGTAAGCTCTCTGATCTAGCATCAATCTGCTATTGTTCAAGCCTATAATAGTCCAAAAGGTGGGTCTTAATCCTAATATATGAATCAATGCCATATTGTTGACCCAACCTTCCTGAGTGAATCAGATAACTTTCATCATCTTCTCGAATTTGACATCTATATGAATTGTACTCACAATATGAAACATTCTTACACTTCGTTTTGGTTCGAAGTATAAACAGCAGGAATGAAGTTTCAACAATTTTTAAATATGCCTAGGATATGAATAAAAAAATAATCTAGCTATTAAATTATTAAAAAAATTTTATTTTATTCCAAGACATCAGTCGCTGATTGTCCCAATGTTGGGGTAAGAACATTTTGGCCACACAAGGTCAGCCTCGATTTCTCACATGGCTATTCTTTTCGATCCCTACATGTGATATCCCACATTGGGAAATAAAGGAAAAATCCTCCACCATATAAGATAGGGGCAAGGAATTTATGCGCAACCATTGGATATCCCTTTTGAGCAAGTTGTTCATAGCTCAATTTCAGGTTGTGTACGGTAGATTCTTAGGCCAATCTCGCATCTCGGGCCCCTGGGCCTAGGGCGTGCCAAAATGGTATTAGAGCCGACCATCGGTCGAAAGGAGCTAAGTGCTATGTGGGGCAAAGTGCTCTGCGTATGAGACCCACCTCTTGAGCCTGCGGAGCAATGTGCTACATGCATGGGAGCCACTTCTTGAGCCTGTAGGAGCCACTTCTAGAGTCCAACGTTTGGTGGGCGATCCTAGGCTCTGTTATATCGTGACGAGGACGTCATGTTTGGAAGGAGGGGTGATTATAATATCATTTCTCCCACATGGAAAAAATAATAAAACAACCACCATTATATAATTAGTGGCCAAGGAATTTATGTGCACCTATTGGATATTCCTTTTGAACTAGTTGTTCAAAACTCAATTTCATGTTGCGCATGGTAGATATCCAAGCATATCTCGCGTCCAGGGCCCCGCGGCCTAGGGCGTGACAACACTACTAGACTGTTGTTGGTGCTTTGCCCTCATAATACGTTGCCTACATTCGTCACGATGACGTCAAAGCAACTCAGCTTTCCGTTGAGGATCCATCGAGCTATATGCCAATCTAACTCTCTCATTACACCTCTTCCTTCTCTCATCATGAGACATTGGTCACGATGATGTTAAAGCAACTTAGCTTTTTGTTGAGGATCCATCGAGCTATATGCCAATCTAAGAATCTCATTACACCTTTTCCTTCTCTCATCATTCTCATCCATTAACTACATTTTAACGAATTACAAAAAAAGGACATTAGAAAATGCAAAACTTGCAATCTACAATGTTGAGCAAAAATTTTAAAAATAAAAAATAAAAAATCATAGACTAATTTACCATGTGATTGTATTGCCCAATTTCTCTCTCTTTATATATATATATATATATTGTTGGTAAGAAACTTCTATATATTCCTAATTTAAAAAATCCACGAATAAAATAGAAATTATAAGTCAAACTTTTTTTCGCCCAATTGCAACTTAAGCCCAACTTTAATTCCAAGAGTCAATTCATTTTAGGTTAAAAAAGATATTTAGAACTTTCAGAGTGATTCTTGGGTTTTTTTTATGTTTTAAATATTTAATTTTCTTATAAATAATAAAAAATAATAATATTATCATTTTTATTGACAACAAAGTAAGCCTTATTTAAAATTATATGTGTGTGTATATATATTAATATGATATATATAATATACTACGAATGTTATATATGTACAATGGCAGGCTACACTGAATTTGCAGAATATAATCAGCTAGAATATTATATCATAATGCAAGCCAATTTAGACAGCAAATGAAGTTAATTGGAATTGCTAAACGAAGGTGGAAGTACTTTATTCTCACATTCTTATTTATTCTATCAAAATAATTCTAAATTGAATCACACATATATATGAGCCAATTATGATTTACAACAATAATTAAGAGTTCCAGATTAATTTTTGCTATTTTCTTTTAATAATCAAAAGCCAAAAAAACAATGTAGACTTAGCACTCATCTGCCTAATGTTGGTCTCCACTAAACTAATTGTAAGACCACAAATAAATTATTATTGTAGAAATGCTTAAATTAACGGGAGAATATATATATGCTAGTGTGGAAATTTTCAATAATCATGTAATCGTAACAAAATTGGTCAACAATTTGTTCTGGAAATTTATGCATCCATAATGGAACTTAAACGCAATTGGTTTATTTTCATACAGTCCTTTCACATTTGTCAAAATTATGGGCCAGAAAAGCCAATTCAAATGATCACTGTATGTATCTATTTATTTATTTTTAGGTCAAGAAAATAAAAATAAGCTTTAATTGAAAAAGAACTCACTTCATGCGAAAAAGCTGTGAAGATTAATTGAATGTTTGTTGAACTTTACTCGAAGCTTGTGAATAAAGGAATTTAAGGATTTCACGGTGGTGTTAATTTACAGGTATTTATTTCACCTAATTTTACTATATAATACTATTATATTTTAGTTCTTTACCATTAGTTCAACTGACAAAAAAATTAATGGAGCTTATATAACATTACAATTACATTTCTTAAAAATTTAGCATATTTATTGAAACATTGTAAATAAATCCATTTTCAAGGAATTTACTTGAAATGTTACATATGCTTCGCAAATTCTCATCAGCTGAATAATAGTATGGAGTGAAATGATTATTATCCAGATTTCAAGATGTAACGCCCCGGATTTCAGTGCATTCCGCCCCGAAATCCGGAGTGCTACTCGCTTACGGAACTTAACTAAAACCATAAACAGAATTTCCAAAACATAATTTCATAACTTAGTGTTCCAAAATTACAAGCTGGAAATTTCTAAAATACATTATAAAATCCAAATTACAGGCCAAACATATCCGTAGTTCAAACAGGAACTAACTAAACCGAAATATTACGTCCGAATATCCTAACTATTACAAGTTGGCAATCTATACATTTCTAACAAATCATAAATCTAAACGTTCAACATTCCTAGATACATGCTTAGAGACATAAGTTCCAAAAAGAACGCCAGATATTAACATGGGACTTCAATCACTCAATCTACAGTCAAGGAACCTACATGATGTTTATGGAATTATAGTCCACTGACCCAGTAAAACTTATGGCATAGGATTGGAGTACAGGATTCAACGAGGAGCATATCAAAAATGAAAATCATGAATGTGACCTTGTATAATATTTTAAAACAACAGAACGATCAAAACGAATGGGTATCATAAATCATATGTCACATTCATATTAATAAAACTTATGAGGCTGATTCAAACGTTTGGTGGATCTATCACCTTTATCACTCCACTTACAACTCCAAGCAGGCTGTCAAGGAGAGTTAGGAACATACAACTCCAAGCAGAAGCTCA
>JACFYI010003205.1:16441-32290 GCA_014898755.1 Handroanthus guayacan | reverse complement strand
GAGGACAATTCAGACACTGGAGGATATGCTACGTGCATGTGTTCTGAATTGTCCAGGAAATTGGGATAGGCACCTGCCGCTGGTAGAGTTCGCCTACAACAATAGCTACCAGACCTCAATTCAGATGGCTCCATATAAGGCTCTATATGGTAGGAAATGTTGATCACCCCTTCATTGGGATATAAACGAGATGAAGAGCACCTCGAGCTCAGAAAAGGATGCACTGCGACATTAGTTGATACAAGAAGCTATAGACAAGGTCTAGGTCATCAAAAAGAACATGAAAATGGCTCAGGATCGCCAGAAAAGCTACGTCGATAAGTATAGAAAAGATTTGGAATTTAATGTGGGAGATCGTGTATTTCTGAAAATTTCTCCCCAGAAAGGAATTCAAAGAATGTGCAAAGTTGGAAAGTTGAGCCCTAGATATACAAGACCATTTGAGATTTTGGAACGGGTCAGTCCTGTAGCATATCGATTAGATCTTCCACCGAACCTAATAGGAATCCATAATGTGTTCCACGTGTCCCAATCGCGAAAGTATTATCTCGACCCCTCGCACGTTATAGAACTTTGATATACCTCTCTAGAGCGACCTCACTTATATAGAACAGCCCATTCGCATTGTAGATTTCTAAGTTCATGAGCTCAGGAATCGTAGGATACCGCAAGTTAAGGTACTTTGGAGGAATCAAAAATTAGAAGAGGCTACATAAGAACGTGAGGACGAAATGCGGAACAAGTATACTTGTTCAAATAAGGTATGAATCTGGAGACCAGATTTTTTTAGGGGGGGAGAGTGCAACGCTTGAGAATTCCCAAAAAAAAATTTTTGAATAACCGATTTATTGGAAATTTATTTGATTTCAAAATCAAGCATCGTTTTAAATTCAAAACACATTTCACGCATTTGAAAAATTTTTCGAGCAAACACGTTTCAATTCCTCGTCACTTTTTTACGCGAAAACGAGTCCAAATGGCCATGAAAAAAGCCTATTTCAAGCCCAAACATAAGTCCAATGTCTAGCCACTAATTTTGACCAAAGTGAGCAACTTTGAATTAAGAAAAAAAAAGGAAATGAAATCTGCTGAGCTCCAGCCGAAAAGCAGCAGCCATGGATGGGATTTTAATCCCATCCATCCAATCCTACATTATCATTCAAGCCCCCTGGCTAGCACTAAACTTGTGATATTATTTTGAGGGGTTTCATCTAATTGATTCTTACACTTTGAGCCCCAAATCCATTCTATAAATAAGCTATTTTGGCTCAAGAAAATTCTGCAGAACCATAAACTTTTCTTCTCCCAAACACTTAAAGCATTTTGTGACACTTGTGTTTTACTCTCTTCAAAACTGGTTTAGCAAGGGAATTCTTGGTGGTGAACACTCAACCTAGACACTTGGTAAGTAGCTTATAAGTATGATTTAAGAATAGTTTGTGTTATGGTTTTATAAAACTTGACATGAATGTGTTTATGGTTATAGATAATTGAGGATTAAGCTTGGATCATCACATATTCACAAGGATTTAGCTATAAGAGGTAAGACTTATGGCTTCTCCTCCTCATGAGCATGTATTTTCCAGCTTTTCCTTCCTTGATCAAGCATGTTTGAGTTATTGAGAACTTGATGCCGTTGATGTGTTGAGCATGTGAAATCATGTTGTTATTTGTTATCCTTGTTATACCATGCTTAAATCTTTGAAATCCAAAGCTTATTGAATCGTCTTGAACTCTTTATCGATGCTTTGAATTGAACTTAAATAATGGACCATGGACTAAGAGGGATAATGAACTAAGAATAATTGAAAAAAAAGGGTGATATGGACAAAACCGTATTTTCGATATTAAAACGATCTTTCAAAAAAATTTCATACCAAAATCTGAAATGATGTTTTATAAATGTTATTACATATAAGAGAACTTCAAAAACGTATTTTTGGATAAAAAATTCAAAGAAAATCAAAAGACGAAAAATCAAAATTTCACCCAAGAGTTAGCGCTTGAGCACGCACATATGGGCGCCCCATCGCCCACTCTCGGACAAAAAACACCCATTTTCCAGTAGCTTGGGCGCTTAAGCGCCCAGCTACTGACCCAAAACTTTGTTTTGGGTGCTCAGGTGACCGTTTTTCCCCCCAAGCGCCCACTCCCGGTCCAACTTGATTTCCAAAACTTTATTTCATATCAAAACATGTCCATATCCGATCTTATTAACGTAATATGAGTTTTGAAACAAAAACCCTCTAGTCTATAGTCGAATTTCCAAAATGATTGATTGATTGAATGATACGTTCGGCCTACTTGAAATGTTATTTGATATTGTTGGCTATAAAATGTTATGCCTTGCCGGCTTATTGATTTATTGAATATTTATTTCATTTATAAGCCATACGATTGATTGATTGTGGGCCCTGAAAATTTCTTGGGAACCGAACTTGGGCAATATCGGATTGTCGACTAGGACCCTCGAAATCCCTAATTGTCGAGTAGTTCGAATAAATTCTGGAGGTAGAATTCTGAAGCACTACCCTAAGCACGTACGTCTGCTGTGCTTTTTGATTGATTGAGCTCTTTTGGGAGTTGAAGGGATATGGTGAAATGTTTATATTGAAGATATAAGGGTGATAGACCTACCAAATAGCTTATTTCAGCCTATTGACTCGAATGTAATAAATGTTTTAGATATGTATATATGTATATTGATCATCTTGATTGTCTTGAATTGCTTTCCATATCACATTCCTGTATTGTTAGTAATATGCTTATTTTCCTTGAAACTCTTATCCTCGTTTTCATGCTATAAGTTTTACTAGATCAGTGGACTTATGACCCTATTTAACATGTAGGTTCTTGAGCTTTGAACGAATGATTGAACGGATGAATTTTATGATAGATTGTATAGTTGGGTTTGGATTTGTAAACCCTATTGATCTATATTAAAAGGGGGTTACATAATTCTAGAGTCGTTTAATTATTAAATTTTCTCCAAAACTTTTCTTAAAATTTGCATTCTTAAAACCTATCAATCAAAACTCTTTTTCTTGGTTACAAATCAGTTTAGTTTTAGTTGAATTTTATTTTTGCAATTTTTCAGTTGAATTTATTCCAATTTCTCGTGGGAACGATACTCTACTCACTCTTTATCACTTATTGCGATACGTGCACTTGAGTACGGGTTTTTTGTCCAACAGATTTTCATTTGAAAATCTTAAACACATTAAAAGAGATTGAATATAGACTCAAATCATCAAAACGAAGTTGAAAAAATTACGTTTTGCTCACTGGAATGGATGCTTAGGCGCACGTTTGGGTGCTTGAGTGCCCAAACAATGATTTTCGCCACGACACTGAGTGCTTGAGTGCACGCTCTGGGCACTTGAGTACTCAACTTCTAGAAAACACCCATTTGAGCGCCGAAGGGAGCACTTGAGCACCAACTTGGGCGTTGGAGTGCTCAAGTTGAGCGCTTAACCAACGCCCAAGTTGGCGCTCAAGAGCCGCGCTTGGGCGCTCACTCTTGGGTCAAAATGCATTTTTTTGTGTTTTTGTTTTCTTCTAATTTTTTGTTCAAAATCACATTTTTGAGATTCTCTTTTATACCTTAACATTTGTAAATCATAGTTTTAAAGTTTGTTTTAGGATTTTATAAAAATCGGTTATCAAGTTCGAAAATCATTTTCTTTAGTCCATATTCTTCTATTTCTTCCAATCTTTGGTTCAAAACTCCATCATAGTCCAATGTCCAAGGTTCAATATCAATCCAAAGCCAAGGTAATGAAGTCAAGGATATACAAGAGGTCTTTGAATTTTCATGTAATGGATTAGAGCTTATAATTATAAGAATCAATCTGTAGGAACAAATATAAGCTCATAACATCAAGAATATAAATGAGATCATGATTTTCATAAGCTCAATACGAGATCAACATATAAGTCATGAAAATGGTTCAATGCTCATAGGAAGGAACAGGAATTCATAAGTCTTACTTGATCCCAAGCTTTAAGCAAATATTATGCTCCACAAGAGTTGGATTCAAGCACCTGAGATAGAAGATCACATTTAGTAAACTTCAAGCATACCCTTAATCATATATACTTGCACACATACTAAAATCCATCCTTACCAGTAGTCCTAGAAGAGTGATCCCTTTTCTTTTCTCTTTTTGCAAATTTTTGTAGTAGTTAGAAGTTATATTTGATGAAGTAATTGGAGTGCAAGAGAAATATATGAGAGGAAGTCTTTGGATGCAAGAGATTGTGTTAATGTTTGTGTATAGAATGTGCAATGCAAGAGCAAGTCTTCACTTTTGCAAAACGAGGCCTATTAATAGAAGTGGATGAAGGTTATCTTAGCAAAAAGAAGTGGATTAAGCACTTATCTTCAATTAAGCAAGCTTCTCCAAGAAGCCAAATGAGAAATGATGGATTGATGGGGTGATGGAGGTCCATCTTTGGTACATGAAGCTGCCGGCTACAGCTGTATATCACCCCTCCCCCCCCCAACTTTTTTTTAAATGATTAAAATTGGGTCAAAAATGGTAAGCTAGAGTTTGGGCCAAATTGGACTTGTTTTAATGGGCTTTCAGAGCTCGTTTGGATCAAAACGAAGCGAGTAAACGGAGTTCGAGTGCAAGAAAAATTTTTGGTGCAAGAAACTTATTTGAATGATACAACGGTTTTTGTAACAGTAAAAACGAACCATTATTTGGAAAATCGAAGGTTCAAGATTTTAATTAGGGAAATTTTCGAGGTGTTACAATAATCTTCAAGTGTCTAATAGCTGCATGACAAAGCATAACAAAACATACCCAGCAAACTAAACAATGGAAATCAACCAGTAAATTTTGCATAAATGCATGGAGCTTTTGGTAATACAAATCATTAAAATCATAACAAAGATCACATACCTCTTTAAGCAAATAAGCATCCAAATATAGAAGAGAGCAGCTTCAGACAACCTGAATAATTAATCTAAAATTTTAGCAACATCCAATGCTAAAATTTAGTAGATAAAATAATGGAAAGTTCTAAATTAGACTAGCAATGCAGAGCTAATAAACACATGGAGGCAAAACCTTATGAAAATAAGCAGCAAATACATAAATAAATAACAAAGCCGTGCTAAATTAAACATGAGTTTGATGCTTAACCTTGTGTGATGTACAAAGAACGAACACCCGAACTAGCCATGCAGGATCGGTGAAAGAACAATCACTTAAAGACTACACAAACAATAAAGTAAATGAGAAAACGTACTCAAAAAAAGATCTTGCCAAATTTAATTTATAATTAAATAATAAATTGAAAGATAATATAGACTAGAAATATACCAAGGAGTGGATAGAAAAAAAAAACTGAAATTTTCATGAATAAAAATCAGCAAACATCATCCAAAAGAAGGAAACAGAACACTCACTAATAGCAGATTAACACACAAGAGAACACAAACACTAAAAAACCACAAAAGAAAAAATTCAACAATAAATAATTTAAAAGAAACTAAATCTAGAGAAGCACAACTGTGTTTTACAAATGTCCACAAAGCCAACCCTCCTAAACCCCACAAATAAAATGAAATTGAAACTCAAGATACTAAGAGCCAAAGAAATCCATACAATCAAAAGCTAAAACTAGAAAATATCCAAAATCGAAAGACACGGAACTTGAAACCCCACAAACAAAATGAAATTAAAACTGAAGACATTCAGCTTGAGAACAGGAGCACTAAACCCCAAGTTTTGAAGAGCCAAACAACAGTTGTCCATGTAATCAAAAGCTAAAACCCGTAAATAAATAACAAAACAACGGAAAGTATACACTATAATATAGCTATAAAATCAATCAAATTCACTTTTTATGCACATAAACTCCATCATAAGAGATACAGCACCATAGTTTTTATAAAGAAACAAACCCAAATGAAATCGAAATATCCACTGAAAAAGCAACATAAACACAAAGAAAAAGGAAAAAAAGATGCTCATTCACCTAAAAAGAACACACAAGATCTGACTGCAAAAAATGCCCATCGGAAGAAACTTTATCAAGCAAAATGAAAAGGAAACCACACCTGTGAACAGTAAAGGTTAGAAACAACAATATCTTCTCTTGATTTACAAAATACATCATTGATAATAAAAAAATATTTTTCTTCCCCTAGAAAAACCTAAAGTCCATGGAACTGTAGATTGTCAGATTTTTCTTATGTGAGGACATTGCAAAAATATCTATATCAAAGCAAAAGAATTATTATTTTTCTCATTGTCACACAATGATGTTGCGTTACTAATTCATTTAGAAAATGAAATGCACAAATCATAGAAACAAGTCCCAATTACCAAGGCAAGATATATTTCTTTCAACATATAGTAACCTAAAAAATCACAGCCACAAAATATAATAAAGTTGTAGAAATTGAAAAGAAAATTCAAGGATAACCGAAAATCACACAGCAATATCAAAGTTCCAAGAAAAATTAAAAAATAAATATACACAAAAGACATATTCCAAAATTCCAGGCATTATCTCAACATTCCATAAAAATAAAAATGATCGAAAAAATAAAAACCAAATCATGGCAAGCTTCCAACTGGACAAAGCACAAACAAACCCGAAACATTTTATTATGGAGCTTTTTTCCTATTTTTTATTACTAAGTGAAAGAAAATAAAGTAAATGAAAAATAAGCAGTACTCTGATGGCAGAAATACGCATAGCGTACACAAAGTGATAATAACAAGTACATCCCTCAAGCACAATGCTTCTGACATGTCGTTGACAAGCAGTAGGACTGTACGTAGAGAGAAAATCTTCATTGTTCCTTTGTGAACCACCCTAAACTTTTAGATAATGGAGTTAGAGAAAGCCTAAAATACAAATAGTAACGCTGCACAACTATCATCCTTTTATTTTATTATTATTTAGCCAAAGATTTTTTACTGGTTTTTTTCGTGCCCTCAAAACATATGTCTATAAAAGAAAAAAAAAATAATTAAATTTTTTCTTTCTTTATTTATTTAGATTTTTAGATATAATATAGAGGTATAATTTATTACTCTATAGTAGCAGCCTCTAACAAAGAACACAACTAAAAACCCAAGCATGCTAAAGCCCAATGGACCAGAAAACATAAATCCACCATCCACCAAACAAAAAGGCAAACCTCTTTTAGTAGTATATAAATTTTATATAGATGTATGAGTATTAAAAAGGGAAAAAAAGGGAAAAAACCACGCAAATTACAAACTGTTATTAAATAATTATTGTCTCTTTTTTTAAAAAAAAATTGATGCAATAATAATCATAATAATAATAATAATAATATAAAGATCGCCCTTAGCAGACGAAATGCAAAATCCAAAACGACAAAAACTGAAAAAGCACAAAACACCAAAGTTAAAGAACAACATTCCATATAACAAAAATATCCATAACAAAATTTATGAAAAAATAAATAAGCTATAAGGAAAAAAAAGTCAAAACTCATAGAGCACCACTCAATATAAAATAATAAAAAAAATTGCAAAACAACAAAAGCAACTCCCATTAAAAGATCCCGGAGACAAATATTTGGGAAAAAAGCAACAAAACCCAATCCCAGCAAAAGTTGTTTTTTTCTTTTTTACTTTTGTATTTATTTATTTATTTATTTTGCCAAGACACATTTACACACACTTTAATACATTTGGAAAAATGTAGCCTCCAGCAAAACCCGTAAAACCAAAAGAAGACGCAAAACACGAAAAGCGAGAAAAAAAGAGAAACTGGGCCCCACAGCAGACGAAACATTTTCGTCTACCCTCAACCAAACCCCATAAAGTTAGAAAAAAAGAAAAACAAAAAATCAAGAAGCACATCCTTCTTAGCACAGAACACAATATAGAGAAGTACAATCAGATACAAAACGACGTCGTTCCACAGATCCAGTACCAAAAAAAAATGGAAAAGATAAGTCACGTGCAAAAGAACTATTTAGACGTGCTTCCGTGCTTATAATATAGAGTAAAGAGTAATATATATATATATATATATATTAAGGATGATTAAGGATTATTTCTTATGTGGCATAAATGTATGTGTATATATATAGATGAATGCATTTGAGAAAAAAATTAAGGTTCATGCACCTTTATATATGTCACGCCTCAGGCCTAAGGGCCTAGGACGCGAGATTGGCCTGAGAATCTATCGTGCACAACCTAAAATTGAGCTATGAACAACTTGTTCAAAAGGGATGTCCAATGGTTTAACATAGATTCTTTGGCTACACTTTATATGGTAGTGAGTTTTTCCTCCTTTTTCCCATGTGGGATATCACAATCACCCCACCTTCAGAACATGATATTCTCGTCGCGATATACTAGAGCCTAGGACCACCTACCAGACGTTGGGACTCTAGAGGTGACTCATACGGGCTCAAGAGATGGCTCTCATACGAGTAGCATTTTGCCCCACATAACACTTAATTCCCTTCAACTAGTGATCGGTTCTAATATCATTTGTCAAGCCCTAGGCCCAAAGTCCCACGATGCGAGATTGGCCTCAGAATCACTCAATGTGTTTACAATAATCCTACCATCTGTTAGCATGACAAAAATTAGGCACAACATCCAAAAAAAAAAAAAAATCGGTTGCAGCCTACACATATATGGTTGTAAAGAATGAAATTAATTTATTAAGAACTTTCCCATTTGCCCACTTGCAAATTTGCTTTGCCCACATGCCGAATTGTAGGAAAATATTGTAACGACCCCCTTCCCTCAAAATCCGGGTAGCATTCCACCCCGACATCAGGGGTGCGCTACTCACGTTCGAAAACATACTAAAACCAATTCAAAAACTATCAACATAACAAATCAAACTAAACTCCTAACAAAATATCATTACATGCCAGAATGTCCCAAAATACATAAATCATCTAACCTCATATTACAATCCATCTTTCTATACATTCTATGAGTCCATAAGTTCAAAAGCCAAGATTGATCTAAGTACATAAATGAGTACAATTCCAAAATGAACAGTAACAAACTTAATCATGGAGCTCTACTCAATCATACATCAAGACTCACGAACCTACAAGATGATATGAAGTCATAAGTCCACTGACCCAGTAAAATTTATAGCAGGAAACGAGAATATGGAGTTCAAATAAAAGAGCATATCAACAATGAGACAAGAATGTAATTTGATAACAAATTTAAAATTAATTAGAACGTTCACAATCAGATAAATATAAAAAAAAACAATTATCACATTCGAGTTAATAGGCTGAATCAAACGATTTGGTAAGTCTGTCACCCTTATAACTCTAATATATACATTTCATTCATTTATGCTTGAAACAAGGGGGACATTCGATCATTCAATAACAACATTGATGGGCCATCAATTTCAAATAACATTTCAAAATAAGCCAAACGTATCAATCGATTATTTCAGAATTTTGATTATGGACTAGAGAGTTTTCATTTCAAAGTTCAAAATATGTTAGAAGGATTGGATATGGACTTGATATGTCAAGAATTAAAGATTAAAAATCAAGTTTGGTTACGGGAGTGGGCGCTCAAATGGGCGTCTGAGCGCCCAAACAAAATGTTTGGGTAGAAGCTGGGCGCTGGGGCGCCCAAGCTTCTGAAAAAATTGGTTGTATTGGCTGAGAGTGGGCACTTGGGCGCCTGGGCACCCAACTCAGCGTGCTTAAGTACCTGTTATTGGGTCAAATCCCGATGTTTTGTCTTTTGACTTTCTTCAAATTTTTGCTCCAAAATCACATTTTTGGATTTTTCTTTTGTGCTATAACATTTGTAAATCATCGTTTTAAAATTTGGTTTTAAGATTTTTTTGAAAGATCATTTTCAAGTCGAATAATACGATTTTAGTCCATATCACACGTTTTCAATAAATCTTTAGTTCATTTCTCCTCTTAGTCCATGGTCCATTATTCAAAACTCAATCCAAAACATCGGTATAGGTGTCAAGAAGATTCATTAAGTTTTAAATTTACATATTCAAGAAATAGAGCTTATAATAGCGAGGACAACAAAGGCAACAACATAGCTCATAGCAACCACATTTCAGTGAAGCAAGAAAATCAACAGCTCATGATCATTTTTCCAACCAAGGAACTAAGAACATATGCTCATAAGGAGTTCAAGAAAGCCATAAGTCTTATCTCTTGAAGCTAGAACTTGATAAGTGTATGATCCAAGGTTAGTTTTCAAGCTCCTAAGATAATATACACATTTGTGTTAAGCTTTAAACAAACATATTATTAAACAATCTTAAATCACCAATCTTAAGCTACTTACCAAGAGTTAGAATGAGACTTTACCACCTAAATCCCCCTTGAAGCAAATTGGTTTAAGAGAAGAAAAAATGCAAGAGTGTGTGATAAAATGTAAGAGTGTGCGTGATAAAATGTAAGAGTGTGCTTTTGCAATATGAGAGTTTTAGTTGCTGCAGAATTCTTTCTTCTTGTGAGGAAAATCTTATTATAGAAGGGGTTTATGGGCTCCTAAGCAAAGGAAAATTGGACCAAACCCTTCCTCATAATTTAACTAGCTTCCCTTGGGAGATTGGAGGCAAGAATTGATGTTTTGATGGGCAAATCCCATCCAAGGAAAGAAAAGGTAGGCTGCTGCGGCTGGGCTATTCTGCAGATTCCATTTTCCTTTTTTTTTTTTTTGAGTTTCAAAGATGATTCTTTGGTCAACAATAATGGCTAAGGTCTTGGGCAAGAGTTTGGCTTGTTTAGTGGGCTTTCGGGGCTTGTTTTGGTCAAAATGTGACGGGAAAATGAAAGTTGATTGTTCGAAAATCTTTTGGATGCATGAAACATTTTTTAACATTAAAATGATGCTTCTAATTTCAAAATTAAATAAATTTTCAAAAAATAGATGATTCAAAATTTTATTTGGGGTAATTTTTGGGGCGTTACTCTCCCCCCTTAAAGGAATCTTATCCCCAGATTCATAACTTATTCGAAGAAGTGAGGATACTTGTTTCGTATCTCATCCTCACATTCCCATGTTGCCTCTTCTACTTTCTGATTCTTCCAAAGCATCTTAACTTGCGGTATTCTACGGTTCTTAATCTCACGGGCCTAGAAATCTAGGATACGGACAGGTTGCTCTACGAAAGTGAGGTCACTTTGGAGGGGAATATCGAGATGTTCTATAACATGCAAGCGGTCAGGATAGTATTTTCGTAGCTGGGATACGTGGAATACGTTATGGATCTCAATTAGGTTCGGTGAAAGATATAGTTGGTACGCTATAGGACTAATTCGTTCCAAAATCTCGAATGGTTCCATATATCTAGGGCTTAGTTTTCCAATCTTGCCCATTGTCCGAATTCCTTTTTGTGGAGTGATTTTAAAAAATACTTGATCTCCCACACCGAACTCCAAATCTTTCCTGTGCTTGTCAGCGTAGCTTTTCTGGCGAAGTTGAGCCGTTTTCATGTTCTTCTTGATGATTTGGATTTTATCTATAGCTTCTTAAATCATCTCAGGTTGCAGTGCATCCTTCTCTGAGCTCAAGGTGCTCTTGATCTCGTTAATATTCCAATGAAGGGATGATCTGCACTTCCTACCATGCAGTGCCTCATATGGAGCCATTTGAATTGAGGCTTGGTAGCTGTTATTATAGGTGAACTCTACCAGTAGTAGATGCCTATCCTAATTTCCTGGATAATCCAAAACACATGCACGTAGCATATCCTCCAACGTTTGAATTACCCTCTTCGACTGTCCATCTGTCTGGGGATGTGCGATGGTACTGAATAGCAATTCCATCCCCAGATGTCCTTGCAGGCTTCTCCATAGCCTTGCTGTGAATTTGGGATCCCTGTCGAAGACAATACTTTGAGGAATCCCATGTAATGGTATTATCTCCTTTATATGAATCTCGGCGAGCTTTTTAACATTATATTGGGTTTTAACAAGCAGAAAATGTGCCCATTTGGTAAGTCTATCTACTACAACCCAGATACTGTCATATCCATCTCGTACCATAGGCAGACCTATTATGAAGTCCATGGTGATCTGTTCCCATTTTCAACTTGAAATTGAGAGCGGCTGTAACTTCCGAGAGGGTCTCTAGTGTTCTGTCTTCAGAAGTTAGCAGGTCAGACATTTCTTAACACATTTAACTACGTTCTTCTTCATTCCTTCCCACCCAATTTTTTTTTTAGGTCCTTATACATCTTTGTTCCTCCAAGATGCAACGAATACTTTGTCTGATGTGCTACAGATAGCACCCTTTCCTTTATTCGTGCAAGAACAACACCTGATTCCTGAATCATAATAACCCATCAATATCGATCCTAAAATCTGGTTTCATCTCACTCTTTAGTTTTTGAACCCAATCGTCTTCCTCTTGGGCGTTTAGGATCTCACTATAAATTTCTGGGTAGATGCTCATGCTTGCTAATCTTCTCTTCCAGCTTAGAGCATCTGCAACGACATTTGCTTTTCCTGGATAATAAGTGAGAGTGAAGTCGTAATCCTCTAGGAATTCCATTCATCATCGATGTCTTAGATTCAGGTTCTTTTAGCTAAAGATATACTTTAAGCTCTTATGATCTGTGAATAGTTCTACCTTAGCTCCATACAGGGAGTGGCGTCACTTTGCTAAGGCAAAGACTACCACTGCTAGCTCTAAATCATGAGTGGGATAATTTACCTCATGATTTTTCAGCTTTTGTGATGCATAAGCGATTACCTTGCTTTGCTACATTAGAACACGGCCTAACCTTCTTTTGAGGCATCTGTATACACAGTAAATTCTTCTAACCCATCAGGCAGTGCGAGTACTAGAGCTATCGTCAATCTTTTCTTTAACTCTATAAAACTCTCCTCACACCGTTTGTCCCAAATGAATCTCTGATCATTTTGGGTCAATCTAGTGAGAGGTCCAGCCAGCTTAGAGAAATTTTGGATAAATTTTCGATAATATCCAGCTAACCCTAGAAAACTTTTCATTTCAGTGACCGTTTCAGGCCTTTTCCACTTTAGGATTGCTTCAACTTTTTCTCGGTCCACTTCTAGTCCATTGTTTAATATAATATGCCCCCCGAAAAGTCACATTCTTAAGCCAAAATTCATATTTACCGATTTTGGCGTACAACCTATGCTCCTCCAAGGTTTGAAGGACAATTGTCAAATGCCTCTCATGCTCCTCTTCAGATTTGGAATAAACCAAAATATCATCTATGAAATTATGACGAAGCTATCGAGATATGGGCGAAACACTTGATGCATTAAGTTCATAAACGCGGCAGGAGCATTTGTTAGTCCAAAAGGTATAACGACAAACTCAAAATGCCCATAACGGGAATTGAACACAGTCTTAAAAATATCTGCTTCTCCCATCTTCAGCTGATAGTACCCTTGTCTTAAATCTAGTTTAGAATAAATAGCTGATCCTCGAAGATGATCAAACAGCTCGTCTATGTGGGGTAAAGGATACTTATTATTGATGGTCACTTTGTTCAACTCTCAATAATCGATACACATCCTTAGTGACTCATCCTTCATCTTCACCAATAAGACCGGAGCTCCCCAAGGCGAAGAGCTCAATCTTATGAAATTTTTCTCCAGTAGTTATTGCAATTGTTCCTTAAGTTCCTTTAATTCTGCTGGTGCTATTTTGTAGAGAGTCTTTGATAATGGCGCTACCCTAGGGATCGTTTCAATCACAACTTCAATCTCTTGATTCGGGGGCAGTGATTCAACTCTTTTGGAAATACCTCGAGAAACTCATTAACTACCATAACATCCTTCAATTTAATCTTGTCTTGAGATTTGTTTATCAGATAGGCCAGAAATCCTTGTCCATCTCTTTTGATGATCTTTCTGGCCCTTACTGCAGAAATGATGGGTATACCACTATTGGCATCTGTACTCAAGGTACTCACTCTTACTTTGGTACCTAATTTGACTATTTTGGCATAACAGTCAATTATAGCCTGGTGTCTGAACAACCAATCCATCCCCAAGATAAGGTCGTAGTCTTGGATTGGTAATTCTATCAAGTCAGTGCTATAGTTATGATTTTCTATAACTACAGGGCATTTCGAACATCTAATCCTAGTCTTATGACAACCCCCTACTGGAGTGTGAATCTCATAGGAGATGTTCATGTTTTCAAATGGCAAGTCTAGTTTCTTAGCACAATTAAGAATGCATTACACCAGGATCAAAGAGAGATTTACAAATAAAATTCTAGATGAGAACCTTACCGTCCACAACCTGGATAGGGTTCGTACCTTCTTCTCCCGTCAAGGCATATGCTCTCGCTTTAATCTGAGGATGTCCAGTTGTACCCTATTGTTGGTTCTGCGTCTCTGCATTCCCGCTCTTTTGATTTTTGGGCCAATCTTTGATAGTACGCCGGTCACTCCCGCAAATGAAACATCTGCCCAATTTCTTCCAGCATTGCTCGTCGGTGTGATTTGCACCACCACAATGCCCACACTTATCCTTTTTCTTGATTTGCCGAGGCTTTTCCTTTATCTGCATGCGCAGATATATTCCTAGTCTTCAGCTTTTTATTGAAGTAGCCATTCTTCCCTTTATCTGAATTAGACTTGCCCATCCACTTACCCGTCTTCTTATCATCAATCTTGTAGAGTTCCTGAAACTTCGCCTCTGGCTCCATCGCCATCTCCACGGTACTATCATAGTCCGGGGCCTATTGATGGCTACCGCCCTCCTCAAATCAAGTTTTAGGCCCTCCACGAACTTCTTTCATTTCCTTTCTTCATCTGCCAACACATGCGGAGTGTATTATATTAGCCGATTAAACTCGGCTTCATAATTAGCTACGGATAGAGATCCCTGAATCAATCTCATAAATTCCTTCTCTCGTAGGTCCCAAACTACCTGCGGAATAAATTTCCTCAGGAACTCTTCTCTGAATCGTTCCCAAGAATTCTCTACTTCGTCTCTTTCCCATTTCCTTTTGATGATTGCCTACCAATGGCATATCGTCCGCTCAAACAAATACGTGGCATACTTAATCTTTTGCGAGTCATGTAGTTTAAAACTCAAAAAATTTTCTCAATCGCAAACAATCAAAACTTGGCTTTGCGATCATCAGTCTCACCGTCAAAGCTAGGCGGATTAAACCTCAAGAACCTAGCTAACATTTTATCCTCCAATTCTTCTTCTTGCCCCTGTCTTTGTTGTCCTTGGGATTGATCCTGATTTAGTACTTGCCTCAAGAGAGCAAGAAGTTGTTCGGCTACAGGTTCGTTTTGTGAAGGATTTCCTTAGTGCGGTTCACACTATGCTTGAGGGTTTGGTTCAGGTTGTTCTTGTCAAGGTATAGGGATTTCATCAACGTTAGGGGTGTCAGGTGCCCTAATTTCCTCGAATAATACCCATTTTGGTCTCCCTCGTTTTTTTGTGGGTTCATTCCTTGGTATATTGCCACTAGACGACATCTTGATCTGATATTATATAATTCATGTTTTAGCGGCAATACGAGGTTCCTAGAGTGCATAGACGGGCATATTTAATCATAAGGCATGAAGTGACAGGATTTCAAGTTGGGAGAACATAAGAACGCTTCATTCATTTCAAATTGAAGCAAATCATTACACATTCAATCATTCTTATGGTTCTGAAACCATCTTTAAAACACAAAAGAAAGAGGGCTTCCTAACCGTATCCAAAACGGGGACACACTAATACTAGTCTATACAAAATAATCTAACTACCCCAAGCTAGAGTTCCCTCTTACAGAGTCATTCTTAAAAGTCAAGCTTAATATATATAATACTTAAATGAGAAAAGAAAAGAAAGAAAGAAAGAAAAGAAAATCCCACAATCACTATCCA
>JACFYI010003205.1:1408-16341 GCA_014898755.1 Handroanthus guayacan | reverse complement strand
TTCTCGATGATAGCCTCATAATCCATCTTTTGCTTTTTGAGTGGCCTGATATTACTATCGCTATCGCTATGATTCGACTCTGAGCTCATCTATTCGTTCGCCTTCCCCTTGCTTTTGTCCATCTAGCACGTCACAAAAGAACAAACGAAATCAATAACTAGAAATAGGGTCAAAGGCAAAATTCTATAGATCTAAACCAACGAGGTTTCTTAACCTGTCTCTGATACCACCTGTAATGCCCCTCCTCCCGAAAATTCAGGTAGCATTCCACCCCGAGGTCCGGGGTACACTACTCGTGTTCAAAAACACACTATAACCAATTCAAAAACTATCAACATAACAAATCAAACTAAACTCCCAACAAAATATAATTATATGCTAGAATGCCCCAAAATACATAAAGCATCTAACTCTCGGGTGAAATTTTGATTTTTTGTCTTTTGATTTTCTTCGAATCTTTGCTCCAAAACCACATTTTTGGGATTTTCTTTTGTGCTATAACATTTGTAAATCATCATTTTAAAATTTGATTTTAAGATTTTTTGAAAGATCGTTTTCAAGTCAAATAATACGATTTTAGTCCATATCCCACGTTTTCAATCAATCTTTAGTTCATTTCTCCTCTTAGTCCATGGTCCATTGTTCAAAACTCAATTCAAAGCATCGGTATAGGTGTCAAGAAGATTCATTAAGTTTTGGATTTACATATTCAAGAAATAGAGCTTATAATAGCAAGGAAAACAAAGGCAACAACATAGCTCATAGCAACCACATTCAGTGAAGCAAGAAAATCAACAGCTCATGATCATTCGTCCAAGCAAGGAACTAGGGACGTATGCTCATAAGGAGTTCAAGAAAGCCATAAGTCTTACCTCTTAAAACTAGAATTTGATAAGTGTTTGATCCAAGGTTAGTTTTCAAGCTCCCAAGATAATATACACACTTGTGTCAAGCTCTAAACAAACATATCATTAAACATTTTTAAATCACCAATCTTAAGCTACTTACCAAGAGTTAGGATGAGAGTTTACCACCTAAATCCCCCTTGAAGCAAATCGATTTAAAAGAAGAAAAAATGCAAGAGTGTGTGTGATAAAATTTAAGAGTGTGCGTGATAAAATGTAAGAGTGTGATTTTGCAATATGAGCGTTTTAGTTGCTGCAGAATTCTTTCTTCTTGTAAGGAAAATCTTATTTATAGAAGGGGTTTAGGGGCTCATACACAAAGGAAAATTGGACCAAATCCTTCCCCATAATTTAGCTAGCTTCCGTTGGAAGATTGGAGGTAAGAATTGATGTTTTGATGGGCAAATCCCATCCAAGGAAAGAAAAGGTAAGCTGCTGCGGCTGGGCTATTCTGCAGATTCCATTTTTCTTTTTTCGGTTTTTTGAGTTTCAAAGATGCTTCTTTGGTCAACATTAATGGCTAGGATCTTGGGCCAAGAGTTTGGGCTTGTTTAGTGGGCTTCCGGGGGCTCATTTGGGTGGAAATGTGATGAGAAAATGAAACTTGATTAGTCGAAAATATTTTGGATGCACAAAACATATTTTAACATTAAAACGATACTTGTGATTTCAAAATCTAATAAATTTTTGAAAAATCGATGATTCAAAATTTTATTTAGGGAAATTTTTTGGGGTGTTACAAATATCTTCTATGTTTTAGGACATTCCCAAAAGTTTCCTATAATTACAAAATGATCCTAACTTTCAGCCATAAATAAGCACCAAACTCTCGCATTTTCTTCATACTTTGCAAAACCCCAAACTAGGGTTCTTCCTCCTCCTTTTCTCTTCTTCATTTAAAATATATATATATATACACACATATAGAGAGAGAGAAGATAAAAAAAAGGAAGATAGCTCAAGCACTAAATTTCTTCTTATTCTCATCTTTTTTCTTCTTCAAATCTTCTTTCTTTCCAATAAAAATTTTATATCAAGAAAATACTTCAATCTTTAATGTTATTTAGCTAAAATGGAGGATTTGAATAACATCTTCAATAGGGTAAATCTTTGGTTAGTTAAACTTTAACCTATTATAAACCTTAAAATGAAAAGGTTTGAAATAAAGCATATATTTATTAAAATATTGTATCTAAAAGATTCTTAATATTGGATAAATAAGTGACCCAGACTTGAAGAATATTTTCGATTTTGGGACATCTATATTTAGACTTGAGATTGAAGGTTAAATTCTAACCAAACAAAAGACATTTGTCTCAGGTACCCATTGTCCCTTGCAACACCTTCATGTAATAATCCGAACCCAGAATATCCGTCCCTAGGCTGAAATCGCTATCAATGGGGAGGGGGTTTTGAAAAAAATTCAAAGTACAACCATAACATTCTTGCAAAATCGAATTTTCATTCAATAATCATTGATTACAATTTCATTCCTACCTCTTTAAATAGAAGTCTTCATCACAAGTTCAAATAAATTACAAATAAAAAACATTACAACTATTGTCATAGGTTTATAATTAAAACCAAATAGTATAAAACCATCAGCTCCCAAGCCATGTTAACTCCCAAAATTCATTTACCTGAACATGGTAAAATATTATCATAAGTTCACTGACTTAGTAAAAATTATGTCTTGGGATAGGTAAGGCAAAGAATCAACGAAATCAATACTTGTATCGATAATCAATTCAAAAGTTGCCAACAATTAATGGATAGACAGTGAGTCGAATTTAGAATTTCAACAAACATTAGTTGAATCAATAAATGAGCTTGGATGCCAAGTCAATCAATATGATCAAATAATATGATCAATAGCCAATATCAATCAATTAATTAATCAGAAATAATAGAATTAGTATTTGGTGGATCTGTCA
Source organism: Handroanthus guayacan (assembly GCA_014898755.1). Classification (NCBI taxonomy): domain Eukaryota; kingdom Viridiplantae; phylum Streptophyta; class Magnoliopsida; order Lamiales; family Bignoniaceae; genus Handroanthus; species Handroanthus guayacan. The sequence continues at coordinate 13,502 of JACFYI010003205.1, read as the reverse complement.
CTCTTATCACTCCCAATTATTAACAAATATCATCCTTATCTCTCAACGACTCCTTACCCTCCAGTGCCCACTCAGAGATGGGCAATCCATTTAAGCGTACAAGTAGACACGATCGACTTTGGTCCTACTGGAAAGCATATCTCCAAGACAATTGTGGAACTGTCCAATAGTAGGGAAATCCTGCAGGAGACTAGCTGACGTTTCAATATTGCCCTCGCGTTCTCACCGGTGGTTTCCAGGGCCCAACATTCATTCATTCAATAGGTTCAAAAGCAATAATAAAGGTCCGATTCACAATGAATGGTTTCAATCAAATATCAAACCCAAACATTCGATGATCAAAGATTTAATTGAAATTGAATACCCTGCAAGAGACTGGCCAATGATTTATTACCGCCTGGCATTCTCACCAGTGGGTCACCCAAGTACCAACAGTCAATAGTTCAATTAAGTGTTCGATTTCAAATAATACGATAGTTTTAAGAGGTTATCAGACACAACTAACCAAATTGATTTGACCTTGGACATAAGAAAAATCAAAGCTTAAAGGAGTGAATTATGGACATATCAAATATTTTCAAAAGTGTAAACTTTGATACGATTAAATGATTTTTTTAATACATTTTAAAAGAAGGATCCATGGAAGAAATATCACATTATATTTCAAAATATTTTAAAAGACTAATCTGTGGATATATTAACGGTTTCTTTTTCGGAGTATAATAAAAGAATGTTCTTATGATAAATGATGTTTTTGAAAAATATTTCAAAAGAATGATTTATAGAAATATCATACGATATTTTAGAAATATTCTAAAAGAGTGATCAACGATTTTCAAAATTTATTTTCAACAAAATGATTCATGAAATTAACTCATGGTATTTCGAAAACATTTTAAGATATTGATCCAACGAATTTTCAAAACAAAACATTTTATGTAAATGATTCATGAAATACCGTGCAATACTTTGAAAATATTTTGGAAGAATAATTCTCAAATATTTTCAATGATTTTCAAAATTTATTTCAACAAGATAATTTATGAAAATATTTTAAACGATATTTCATGAAGAATTCAAAAGAGTGAATTATACTTCGAAATTATTTTATGATCATGTCAAATATCTTCTTGAAAATATTTCAAATGAGATTTCAAGCTTAAAATAATTCAAAGAAGTAAAATATGAATGAAAAATGGTAAAAGAAGTTTAAAAACATCAAAAAATGTTACTGGACTGTGCACCACCACACTCAAAAGACCGCTCCCACATTTTTATTTATTTATTTATTTTTGAATTTGCAAAGAGTTTTCCAAAAATTCTTATATATAAATTCCTTCATTTGATTCCTTTAATTATTCACATTTTGAAAGTTTAAAAATGGCAATAAAATTTGTCTAACTTTGCTCTCAAATTCCAAACTCATAAAACCTTCATTAATCCCTTAACATTCCTATTTTTTTTCCTCCAACAATTACATATTTTGTAAAAATACCCAAGAATCTATACTTTAACATGATCATTTATCAATCAAGGGCAGTAAATTCATTAAATTTTCAAAGATCCAAGAAAGTCCAACAATCATAATTAAAACTAAATAAGATTGAAAATGCCATTTATGTCCATGATTCTTTACCCCAACAGATCCACACATTTTACAAGAATATCCAATGATCATAATCTCAATGGAATCATATATTGATCAAGGGTTTAGGCACTCAAGAGTTCAAGAGCATAAGCATTCAATCAATGGATTCCATGAATATCAAGATATGATCAAGATCATTAATCGAGTAAGGATTCAAAACACATATCAAGAGCTCATGAAATTTAAAAAGGGTTTCTAAATTTTCTAAAGCTCCAAGTCACACCACCTATTTTAAAATCAAAACTTCTTTTTTATCACATGGCAATCTTTATTTCAATCATTTTATCTTAAAGTTCCTAATAGTGTAATAGTGCAGTTTACCTTTATAAATACCGTAACTCGATGATATTTTTAACGATTGCTTTTGATCGACAATCCAACCGTCGAATCTTCATCTACTCCCCTTTAAATTTCACCCCTCGCTGCTGCCCTTGTTCTTGGAAGTCATGGCAGGTTGCTTTCCAATGACGTATTCAGATATTTCCTTCCATAGTTTTGAGTGATTATTGATCCTATAATTATCTACACTTGATAGGGTTTCTAATAGTATATCATATGGGCAGATTTGATAAAATAAAAGTAGATTTTGAAACTTTTGAAATAGAAGGCAATGTAGGGATAGTGGTTACCCGAGATCAAGGAAATGTTTGTGTGTGTTAACTCTCAAGTCTTCCTCTTTTCCTTTGAAATCTTCGAAGTTTTGAAGGAGATATATATATATATATGGAGAAAGAAGTAATATATTCAAGAGAACAGATATATATACACACATATATATAAAGAGAGTTGGAAGCAAGAGGGATGTGTGTATATGTATTGCAAAAATGAAATGTTGTCTTGCCTTGGCCCTGTATTTATAATGGGAGAAGAGGGCCTTTTGCAATTATAGAAAGTTGAGGGGCTTGTCAATGTATCAAATGAAGAACAATTCTTCATTTTTTTCTTCCACACAATCAAAACTTATTGGAAAAGCTTGCAATCCATGAGTAGATAAAATATCCCTTAATTCAAGGGACCTGGCTGGATGGCATGTGTATATATATGTTATATATCTTTTTTTTTCTTTTAAATTTCTTAGATTGGGTTAGGCTTGGATAAATTTGGGCCAAAATAAATTTTGTTCTTGGGCCGAAATAGTGTTTGAAATAAATTTTATTTGTAAGAAAAATTTCGGTAGATGCGATGAAATATTTTCGTTGTAAAAGAAATCTAAATTGATTGTGAAAGAAATCTTTCAGAAATTGCAAAAAGGTTCTAAGTTTAAATAATAAAAATTTCAAATATTGATTTAGGAAAAATTTCGGGGTATTACAATCTCCCCTCCTTAAAATAATCTAGTCCCCAAATTCATTCTTGTTGTTCAAATTGGCGGAAGTATATCTATCATAATTCATCCATTCATCTCCAAGTGGTCTCTTCAGCCTTTAGATTTCTCTAGAGGTAATCTTTCTCACAATCTCTATTCCTAAATCTGGGGTAGTGAATTCAGTTCTTTTGAGAGATGTCTAGAATTCATTAACTATCCTTACGTTCTTTGACTTAACTTTATTCTGAAGTTTATTGACTAAAGAAGCTAGAAATCCTTGTCCTTATAGTTCTCCTGACTTTATGGTCGAGAAGGTAGTTACCTTTAATTTTAATGACAATTATGGGTGCCAATCCCAATTGTGGTATCCCATTGTTTTGGCAAAACAACCAACTTTGGCTTCATATAGCCAGTTGAAGTTGAAGTTAAGGCACAAATAATCGAAATTGCAGTAGAAGAAACATCAAATTACATTCATCAAATATGAATAAATAGCCTAAACCTTCAAAGATCACCATATGAGTTTAGATCTAGATTTGGAGGTGAGGAAATTACCCTGATTCACATTCAAAAGCAATTCGGTCGTGAGCTCTATGCAAGACCGAAATCCTCTTCTTCTTTTTTTTATCAACCTTTTATCTTCTTGTTTGATCCAATCCAATTCTTGATCCACCCCAACACTTGAAGTAAAATCTTGATCTTCTATCAAATCTTCAAGGAACCAAAAATTTCTCTCCAAAAACTTCAAGACCGTGAGCTTAGAAGGTTAGAACCAACACTTGATTCTTCAATCTCTTAGGTGGATTCACACTTTGATGTTAGATCCACACTTCCTCTTTTGAATTCTCTCAAGTTTATGGTTAGATCTAAACTTTAGGATGAACATTCAATGGAGAAGATGAAGAGGCAATTGATTTTGGAGAGAGAGCGAGAGAATATTTCAAAAATTTTAGATTTTTCTTGCTGAAATTTGGCCATATGGTGTATATTTGGTGTGATGGTAGTTATTTTATATCCCACTTAGACTCCTCAGTGGCATGGAAGTTGGAGGAAAGAATCTACATTCTCATTTTAAATTTTAATGGTCTACATGGCATCCAAGTAGGATATTCCATTTGGTATTTTAATTAATATTTTAATTAAAATGCCACATGATTTTTCACCTTGGCATTTTTTAAAATGAATTCTCTCTCCAATTTAATTCTTCTACTTAGACCAATTAAAATCAACTATTAAAATTAGCTAAATTAAATTAACAATTAACTTAATTAGATTAATTTGACACTTCAAATTAATCTATCCGAAAAGACCCACTTTGACTTAGGTCAAATATTTTGACTTTTAGTAAAAATTTCTCTTCTTTAGCCTAAAACTGATTTAGGCAATTTCTCTCTAATTTAATTACAAAATTTCCACTAAATTCATCCTGAGAATAATATCGAGGAAGGGTGTGAACAATTAATTAGACATGGGCTTGTAACTCTTTACGATTTATGATTAATTAAATAATTTTATTAATCATTCATAGAATTAATCTCAATTAATTCTAGAGAACCCAATTTCTATAGTCGATGTCTAACCTCAAGCCTATGGAGCCCAATTTATTGGTGAATTAATTTGTGTGAACCTCATCTATTTGCGCATACCATGCAAATGCGGTCTCTCCATTTTCATCTCCGATTATAGATTAGGGTTAAGATATTTTCGGCATTCATAATAGCTCAATAACTATGCATCTATTCTTAATGATCAATTTGTTTGTGTTCTGAACTTTGAAAACTCTTTTCCAAATCGACATACCACATTGCGCAAGGCTTTTCTTGAATTGAATCATGATAAAAAACATAGAAGATATTCTCGTTCATCAAGATGAGGAAATGGATCCTTTCTTGGAACTCATAAACCACTATGAGTAGATAGCTTATTTCTAACATACACCTCAGGCGATCTGCTAAAATGTGATTGAAACGCACATCAAAGAATAAGGACCTACCACAAAATTACCATGGTCCCTCAAGTCTAAGGGTTAATTATATGCACTATTGTAAGATAGAGAATAATCCATCACCAAATGCCACTGCGACTATCTCATGAGATTCTCTATATTGGGTCTCTTAGTGAACTTGCTCTTCTAACAAGCATCCACTAACAAGCATCAATATCCACTACGCTGATTACCCATGAAACGGAGCAACAATTCAACCCTTTGAATTGTACATTGTTAGTGCAAGTCTGTCCGATTCTAATATGTCCTCGTGTCAAAGATTCTATGACTTCAAAAATTTAAGATCAAGGCACCTGGAGCATAATTTCATGATCACCATCATATGCTTAACCTAGTCTCATAGCCTTATATGATCTAGAGGACTTCTTTCATATCGATTGTTGATGAGACAATTCATGAGGATATGAAGAAGATGACCATTTTATTTATATTGCAAAAATAAGATCATTTATACAAGAATAGTTATTACAAGTCAAATTTAATTGGTTGCAGAGTACCACTCTAAGAATCTCCCACTTGCCCTAAAGCCAATTACTTATAGTTGTTAGGCCCATCTTCTCAAAATGTTTCTCAAAAATCTTCTGAGTAAGTGGCTTAGCCAGTGGATCTGTTATATTCTCTTCCGAGGCAACGCGTTCCACTCTAATGTCGTCTCTATCAATGATCTCCCGAATAAAATGATAACGCCTTATTATGTGCTTGGATCACTAATGAGATCTTGGCTATTTTGCTCACACGATGGCTTTATTATTATCATAGAAGATGATGACGGGCTTCGCCATGCTAGGAACTACATCCAACTCTTGGATGAAATTTTTCATCCAAACACTCTCTTTTGAGGCATCTGATGCTGCTATATATTCCGCATTAGTGGTTGAATTGGCTATGGTATCTTGCTTGGAACTCCTCCAACTTACTGCACTACCATTAAGGCAAAATATAAATCCTGAAACGGATTTACTATCATCTACATCAAATTGAAAACTAGAATCCAAAAACCCTTCCAATTTCAATTCTCCACCGCCATAAACAAGAAGCAATTCCTTAGTTCTTCTTAAGTACTTGAGAATTATCTTTATGTCACTGCAGTGACTCTCACCGGGATTGGATTGAAAGTAGCTCGTAACATTTAGAGTGTACGCTACATTCGGTCTAGTACATAGCATTGCATCTATTATGCTTCCTATAGCAGAGGCATAAGGTATGCTAGACATCCTACATCTATCTTCTTCCGTCTTAGGGGCCATAGAGAGATGTAATCCGTGTCTCATAGGGAGGAATCCTCTTTTGGATTCTTCCATATTAAACCCTTTTAGTATTTTATCTATATACGGACTTTGGAAGAGCCCCAACAATCTTTTTAATCTATCTCTATAGATCCATATTCCAAACACAAAAGATGCCTCTCCCAAATCTTTCATGGAGAATTGTGTAGATAACCATATTTTAGTATACTTTAATGCTGCCACATGATTCCCAATGAGTAGAATGCTATCTACATAAAGTACTAAAAGTTACACTGTGCTCCCATACCTCTTCTTGTACACACAAGGCTCGTACACATTTTTTATAAAGCCAAACCCTTTGACTGCCTCATCAAAACGTATGTTCCAACTTCGAGATGCTTGCTTAAACTCATAAATGGACCTTTGGATCTTGTAAAAATTTTGCTCCGTCCCATTGGATGTGAAGCCATCTAGTTGCTCCATAGAGATTTCTTTATCGAGGTTACTGTTAAGAAAATTAATTTTCATATCCATCTACCATATCTCATAGTTATAATATGCAGTTGTGGCAAGCAGTATCCTAATAGATTTAGGCATTACGATAGGCAAAAAGGTTTCCTCAAAGTCTATACCTGGTCGTTAGATATATCCTTTAGCCACTAATCTTGCCTTATATGTCATAACCTCTGCATTAACCCTAAACTTAAGCTTGAAGATCCATTTACATCCAACGGGTACTATACCCTCTGGTGGATTAACTAAGGTCCAAACTATATTGGAGTACATGGAGTACATTTCGGGCTGCATAGCTTATTGCCAGTGTCTCGAATCCCTGTCTGACATGGCTTTCTAATAGGTCTTTGGATCGCTATCCGATTGATCGGTTTCATCAAGAAATTCAAACCTTTTGGGCTCCATTCGGATCCGATCAGACCTTCTGAAAAGTTGTGTACTTTGAGGTTCATCTACTTTTATTAGTTGTGGGTTTTCTTCTTGATTGTGGACTTTATCAAGTTCAACGATTTGGCCTTTTCTATCTAATAGAAATACCTTCTCCAAAATATTTTGCCGCATCTTTCGTAAAAACCCATGAGACGTAGCCATATACTATTCGATATTAAGTTTGACCCACCAATCCTTCTTTGCAATTAAGTCAATTATGGTCATCCTATGAGACATAGCTAATGCCATAATTGAATTAATTAATAGAGCATCAAATGCTTGAAGTAGTGATCATAGCTTTCCAAGTAGATATGTCCCACGAGATGTAGCCAATGTACCCACCCGGTAGCATCTCATGTCACTTATTGGTGGAAGGCATGGAACATTAAATCCAATTTAATTTGTCTATTATAACTTAATATCACTTTCTTACGGAAAATATTTAGACTTTCTAAGTTAGGGTTTTTGACAAATTACCAGGACCTCATCAATGTTTTATTTACTCTTATTTAGATTATCTATCCTAAGCATGCATCGCCATACATCACACGGATAATAGTCATAAATGAGTAAATAAAACAACCTAGCATGCTCCTTGGGTGGATGATTATGAGCCATAACTAAACAATGCACTTAGAGCCATTCGTGTATTACTTAGTGATTTTAAGTGAGTAATTAAATGAATAGATCCTATCTAATACATATGCATCACCATGCATACATGACCTTCATGTCTTGAACTCTCTCATCTTCTTCTTCTTAATTACAAGATATATCATGCATACATGATCTTCAGTCAAAAGAAAAAGAAGATCTCACAATCCCAAATCTACTCTCATTATAAGATGAAAATGAGGTCTGCAAGCCCCATTTAATTACAAACCCAATAGACAAATGAATTCATTAAAATCATTTTAATGAGGCTCATAATCATTCCATACATCCATTCAACATCAAAATTTATCACATAAATGCTTGAAATTAAATAAACAACTGTTAGAGTAGTATCTCGCAGCCAATTGATTTGGCTTCATAATTATTGCTCTTGTGTAAACAGTCTTATTTTTGCAATATATAAAATGGCCATTTTCTTCATAGCCTCGTAAATTGTCTCATCAACAATTGATATGGAAGAAGTCCTCTAAATCATATAAGGCTATGAGGTTAGGTTACGCATATGATGGTGATCATAAAACTAGTCTCTAGATGTCTTGATCCTAAACTCTCCAAGTCATAAAATCCTTGACGCGAGGGCATCTTGGGTTTGTATTGACTTGCACTAATGATGCATGATTCAAAGAGTAGAATCATTATCCCGTTTCATGGGTAATCGATGTAGTTGACACCGATGCATATTAGTGGGTAATTGTTAGAATAGCAAGTTTACTGAGAGACCCAACATAGAGAATTCCATGAGATAGTCGTAGTGGCATTCGGTGATGGATTATTCTCTCTCTCACGATAGTGCATATAATTAGTCTTTAGACTTGAGGGACCATGGTAACCTTATGGTAGGTCCTTGTTCTTTGATGTGCGTCTCGATCACTGATTAGCGGATCACATGAGGTGCACGTCGGGTGCAAGCTATCTACGCATGGAAGTTTGTGAGTTCCAAGAAAGGAACCGTTTCCTTATTTTGATGAACAAGTATATCTTCTATGTTTTCTATCATGATTCAATTCAAGAAAATCCTTACTCAAGGTGGTGTGTCGATTTGGAAAGGAGTTTTCAAAGTCGAGGACACAAATGAATCAATCATTAAGAATAGATATATAGTTATTGGGTTATTAGGGACGTCGAAAATATCTTAACCCTAGGCCACAATCGGGAGATAAAAAACGAAGGGACTGTGTTTGCACAGCACATGTAAGTAGATGAGGTTCGCACCATAATTAATTCACTAATAAATTGGGCTCCACAGGCTTGTGGTTAGACATTGACTATGGAGATTGGATACTATAGAATTAATAGAGATTAATTTTATAGGTAATTAGTTAAATGGTTTAATTAATTATAAATCGTAAAGAGTTATAAGCCCATGTCTAATTAATTGATGAACCTAATGGGTCACACGCGTTCCTCGATTTAGTCACAGTATAAATTTAAGTAGAGATTCTCTAATTAGATTAGAGACAATTGCCTGAATTAGAATTAGGCAAATAAAGAAAGATTTTGACTGAAAGTCAAAATATTTGACCAAAGTCAAAATTAGTCTTCTTGAATAGATTAATTTGAAGAGTCAAATTATTCTAATTGAGTTAATAGTTAATTTGATTCAATTAATTTCAATAGTTGAATTATTTTATTCAAAAAGATAAATTGAATTAGGAAAGAAATAATTTTAGATGTGCAAAGTAAATTAGAATCTATGTAGCACTTTAATTAAATGGTTAATTAAAATGCTACATAGATTGCAACTTGGGCCATGTAGACTAAGCTATTTTGAAGAAAAAAATCTAGATTCTTCCCTCCAAAACTACCTTGTGTGACGCCCCCCAAAATCCAAGGGATGTGCGGACCCGACATCCGAGGTACATCACTCGCGTTCTATACATTCTAAATACCCATACGTTCAAAGATCGATACAGAAGCTAATACATTGAATTCATTCAAACTAAGTCCAAGAAATCAATACAAAATCCAAACTAAGTTCCATAATATAAATATCGTTACATCCCAAAAGTTTCCAAATACATGGTGGTCTAGCATGAACTTACAAGTCACAAAATAATACAATCTAAGTCCATTGGTCCAAAAAGTTATGCTAAACCAAATGCAAGAGAGATATCAAAACCAAAATGATCTATACAATCTATCATAAGCTCCAATCGTTCGATCAATTAAGAACTTACATGTTAAATAGGGTCATGAGTCCATTGACCCAGTAAAATTTATAGCATGCGAATGAAGATAAGAGTTCAAAGAACATGAGCATAACAAACGATAGGACAAGAATGTGATATGGATAACAAGTCACGACATTCAAAACGATCAATATACATATATACATATCTGAAACAATTATCATATTCTATTCAAAAGGCTGAACAAGCTATGTGGTAGGTCTATCACCCTTATAACTTCAACAAAAACATATCGCCTTATCCATCCAACTCCCGAATGAGCTCATGCATTCGAAAAGCACAGCCGACGTACGTGCTTAGGACATCGCTTCCAAATTCTACCTCCAGAATTCATCCGAACTACCCGACAAATAGGAATTTCGAGGGTCCTAGTTGATAATCCGATATTGTCCAAGTTCAGTCCCCAAGAAACTCCCCAGTCCCCACATTCATTCATTTGTATGGCTTAGAAAAGAAACGGACATTCAATAAATCAATAAGCCGACAAGGTATAACGTTTTATGGCCAACAATATCAACTAACATTTCAAATAGGCCAAACGTATTAAATCAATCGATCATTTCGAAAATTGGACTATGGACTAGTGGATTTACGTTTTAAAACTTGGTATTATGTTAAAATGATTCGATATGGACTCAAGATGTCAAGAAATATGGATTTGAAACTCAAGAAACCAAGTTTGGCCCGAGACTGGGCACTTGGGCACGCAGATGGGCGCTCAAGTGCCCAAAACTCAAATTTTTGGATAGTGGCCAGGCACTTGGGTGCCTGTGAACAGTAATTTCTGCGCTTGGGCGCTCACTCTCGGGTTAAAATCTGATTTTTTGTCTTTTGATTTTCTTTGAATTTTTTATCCAAAAATATATTTTTGAGATTCTTATATACGTAAAAAAATTTATAAAACATCGTTTCGGATTTTGGTATTAAGATTTTTTAAGAGATCGTTTTAACATCAAAACCTACAGTTTTGTCCATATCCTTCGTTTTTAATCAAATTTTTTGTTCGTTTGTCCTCTTAGTCCATAGTCCAACATTTAAGTTCAATCAAAGCATCAATAAAGAGTTCGAAATCATTCAATAAGCTTCGGATTGAATCAAATTTCAAGAATTTGAGCATGATATAACAAGAAGAACATAATAACATAACTTCACATGCTCAATACATCAAGGATATCAAGTTCTCAATAGCTCAACATGCTCGATCAAGATAGGAAAGCGGTAAATACATGCTCATGGAGAAGAGAAGAAGCTATAAATCTTACCTCTTGTAGCAAATCCCGAAGATATAAACGTTTCAAGCTTAGTTTCCACAACCTACATCCATATCCATGCATATATCAAGTTCTAGACAACCAAACATAAACCACTCTCAAATCATATCTTATGAGCTACTTACCAAGGGTCTTGAGTGAGAGTTCACACCACTAGAAGTCCCTTAATGCAAGAAACCGATTTGTTTGTGAGAGAATAAAGTGTAAGTGCAATTCTATGTGTTTAAAAGTGTTTGTATGTTTGAAGTTTCTGCAGAAATGTTGTGGAACCAAATGAGCTTATTTATAGAAGAATTCTGGGGCAAAATTGAGAAAATCCAAAAGCCAAAGCCCCTCTAAGTAATTTCCAACACTTAGGCTAGGTTTAGGGTGGGTGATGGATGGATGGATGGATGGAAAATCCATCACAAATTGCTGCTGATTGCTGCTGCCGGCTGGGCTCTTTGTCTCAGATTTCTTTTGCCTTTTTTTCTTTTATTTTGAATTTAAATTGTGTTTAACTTTGGTCAAAATAAGTGGCTATGCATTGGGTATATCTTGGGCTTGTATTGGGCTTATTTTATGGGTCATTTGGGCTCGTTTTTGGGTCGAAACATGATATGAATTTGTAACGTATTGGTTCGAAATATTTTCGAATACGTGAAATGTGTTTTGGTTTTAAAATGAAGTTTGATTTTAAAATCAAATAAATTTTCAAAAAATTGACGATTCAAGAATTTTATTTAGGGAATTCTCAGGTGTTACACTCTCCCCCCCTAAAAGAATCCGGTCCCCAAATTCATATCTTATTCGAACAAGTGCGGATACTTGTTCCGCATTTCTTCCTCATGTT
>JACFYI010003200.1:11926-22015 GCA_014898755.1 Handroanthus guayacan | reverse complement strand
GTCAAATCGACCAGTTTCCAACAGGACCTCTTAAAATTATTTGATAGAGTTTATAATCTACTATTAACTAGATGGATAAGATTATGATTATTTGCAACGCATGTTGTGCATCTGAATAATTTGAAAAATATGCATGCGACTAAAATCATCAAAACACTACATGAGGGCTACGAATTTCCCCCTTTTTGATGAGAAAACAATCTTGAATGAATTAAATGCTTGAGTTAGGGAAGGATATTACTTGCAAAACTTGAAAAGATAAGAGTAGGCAAAACCCCCCTTCTATTCAAAAATTGTAGCTCCCTATAAGTGTGAGCATTCTTATGCTTCCTTTCTCTATAAGCAAAGGTACAAATAACCAAAGGCAGTATGCATATATGGGCATCACAAATTGGATATCAAGCATCATCAAACAAAACAAAACAGCAACATCGTGCGGCATTCAACATATCTTTATCATCTATCTATATTGTAGGGCAATTACCCTCAACCAAGTACAGGTGTCATGACAATTAATAAAGTGATAAGTAAAGTATCCTTCTCTCGAGCATTTGAGTTATGTTAAACCAAATAGCGCCAAATAGAAAGTTCTTAAACCAAACATATTTCAATTTAAACAAAGTCGATAACAACTTTGAAAGGAAATGAAGTTGACAAAAATTCAATATATGAAATCCTAGAATTATGAAATTCCCCATTTAAATGAATTGATACTTCCTAATGATTTTTGAATGATTACGATTATTAGCCCTAAGTCAAATGCAACTATAAAGTTCCTCCGAATTACTTGTAGTTAAAACTCCTGATTAGTCAACTCAATATATCCCTATAAGAATTAAATTTAGTCATCTAGTCAAAATTGATCAAGAACCACTTTGTAGCCACCTATGACATGCAAATATATTTGTATTCTACAAACAAATCGATTTATTCAACACAGGCAAATAAATCAAAATTGGGCTCTTATATCAATATCTTACCCTAAATATGCCTTCTGAGAATTTCCAAAGTTCAAAAGGGTTAACTAAATTATTGATCAAGTAAACAATTTAAACTAAGCACCTTGATAGAAGAAATAGTCAATGATCAAACGAAAGATCAATAGAAAGTAACAACTTAGAATTAACTTATTCAATAAAGTTCAATCATAATTTTAAAAAGAGTGGACTAGTTCATGTTCATAATGAAGAAAATGAACTCAAACAAAGAAACTAGACTGTAAATAATGATTCTAAACAAAAACTACTATCCAAGATGTTCTTCTCAATGTTGTTGAGAAATTTTGAGATGTATCCAAGATGATCAAGACTGAAAAGAAAAAGTAATATCTATAACACAGGAGTCTTAACTAATTTTGAAATCTTCTTCTCATCAGTTTTAAGCTTTTCAGAAGTCTTTCGATGGTGTAATTAAGCCATAGATGAGTAGAAGTAAAGAGTGGGCTTCGACAAGGAGTTGTGTTGGTTTAGAAGTGCATGAGTTCCAATTGCAAATGAATTGTCATTGGATGTGGCGTGTTTGCACCTATAAACTTGGGTAGTTGCCTAGAACTATGAAAATTCACCCCTTTAGTTTTGGAATTGGCGTGCCCATGGCAAAAGGTGGGAATCAGCTATACCAAATCTAGTAATCTCGTCTTCATGTTCTATGTCTTGTGCATTCGTGGCAACTTTTAGGTGTGCTCGCTCCCATTCTAACATTGCTTTTATGATTTTCTGCCTCCAGTGCATTAGCAACGATAATTGGGATAGATGCGCCCATTCCAGTGGGCTTATTTCTATTTATTTTTCATATTTTTGTGTATTTTTCTAATTTTGAAACGTTTAGCACTAATGTTAGTGTAATTAAGATGAAAATATGATACTTTCATATAAAAAACATGTATAAAATAATATTTGATCGCCCTTAAGCAGCATTCCAAGTTTAATGATGACAACAAAAGTAAAGGATCCATAGTGAATATACCAAAAATCAACTAAGCACAAAAAGATTTCTAAAAGTTGTTCTCAACTATGGATTAAGCTAAACATCTAATCACTAAATGTGGCAAAATACTTTGACTTAAAAATAAAATTCAAATTATAAGATATTGTAAAAATTAATTCTCATGTAAATGTGTGAATGATATTCCTAAAAACTTACATGTTATATAAACAAAATCACACATGACAAGGAAAATGTTCTAATGATTTTATTGGTCTGCTATTCATTCCAAACTCAACAAAAGTAGATCTTACTTAGCAAAAAATTAATAGGACTTGATTGAATTGGCTTTGGGTGAAGATAGGAAATTTTGGAGAGACATGGCTCAAAGGCAAACATAACACTAACTTTCGCTGACTAACGATTAAATTCAATTTTTACCAAATATAGTTTGTACACAATTTTTATTCTTTTACCTCCACTTGGCTTGTTTTAGAAGTTTGGCCGACCTTTTAATTGAGGACAAATATTGGTGATGAATATGCTCAGTTACTCAGTGGGTCATTCTAGAATGCCATCCAACGTTTTGATGGGAGAATAAACATTTGTGATTAATATAATTGGTTACTTTGTTGGTCATCATTCTAGTTAGCTATAAGCTCCACTCATAAGCACTTCATGGTAATTAACAAAGTAATGTTGATAGAGCCTTTTTTTTTTTTTTTTTGAGAAGTTTCTTTTTTAGCCATTATGCAAATCCTTTCATCCTTCATCCAACCAACAAGTTAGTCACAACAATTTAGTGCATATTAATGAGGGACAAAAAGGATATGTAATCTAGGCACAAAACAATTACTATGGCTGAGAAAAAAAAATAACAAAGCATATTAAACAATGTGAAGAAAGACCTAAGGGAGGAGAGAAATTAGTGGGTTTGAAAGGTTTCGATTGAGTCAAAAGGGACTAAGCCATTTTCTTGACTAAACACTTTCTAATTTTCATCTCAAAAGAAAATCAAGCAAATTTCTAAAACCTTCAGGGCAAAATTCAAAAACATATAAAAATTTCTTTTAAAATCAATACTCAATTAAAGTGCAATTAGGTGTGCATCAAAGTATGGATTGTATGTCATTTAACCTCAAAATCTAAATTGCACTTTAAAGTCTCAACATACTATATTCAACAGTGAACACATATGAAAAAGAAACATGCCTCATTAAACTAAGACCTAAAATTGCTTTCATGCATTGTGGAAAATTTAAAGAAAAGATGTTTAATAGCATTTAAGCATGAATAAAAGCACTTAACTAACAGATTCTAAAGGCATGAATCAATACTTAAAATGTACTTGATAGAAGGGTAAAGCACCACCAAACTTGAGAGGTATTTTGTCCTAAAAGTATGAAAATGAGAGAATGAACTTAGATACCATGCATGCCATAGAGAATAAAATCCTAACATCCCAACAACAAAAGTAAATGTGCAAAAATGATGTTTAAAAGTCTACGCTGGAGTTTAAAATGTAATTAAAGATTAAGTGCAAAGAAGAATTGGAAAATGGGACCCAAATACATCATACATTGCCAATATCCTTCGAGGGTGGCTCGACTGGCTTGACAGGCAAAAACTATGGATGCATCTTCAAAAGAATACTAATGTAGTTTGCCTATAAGGTTCGCCACTACTCCTCATCTCATTGTTCAGTCTATCTATCTGCTTTGGACAATAATGGTGGATGTGGTGATAGAGGTGCTATATTTTCCAGTCTATCCTCATTCCTTTGGCTTGTGGCCAACGCTGCTTTCTTTGGACAATGGTGGTAGAGGTGCCCTATTTTTTTCTCCAATATCTAATGGGATATCCTAAAAAATAGCATAAATCATCAAGGCATGGTCCTTAGTGACCTCAGATGTACAGGAAGTAGGGTAGGGATAGGCTGAAATGAATTTTAACCAATCCCAAACATCGTCAGTCAAATCATAATGGTCAAAGTGGATAGGTTCTCTCACTTGACTAAGGACCTATTTGGGTTGTCTTTTGAAGACTGAGCACAAACATTTTGGAAAAACACTTTCTAAGAGTGGGCGATTTTTAATAAACTCTTGAATTTCATTGTGAGTGAAAACACCAAGGGTCCCAAAGGAATAATTAATCTCATTGCCTAAAAAGTCTATTTATGCCCCCTTACTGTGATGAATTCATAATGTTGCCTAGTGAATTTATGATTAGCATAAAAATTCCCTTACTATGGTTTTTTTGTTTTTTTTTTGCCACCCCAAGTTCCGCTAATAAGCCTCTTAGTGCCTTCTATAATCCACCTTGACATATCCTATCATTCCTCTTCCCCTCACTAGTGTTCTCTCCAAAAGTTTCCTATTATGGTACTCCAAAGGATCCTTGCCTAGTGAATTTATGGTTAGCATCAAAATTCCCTTACTATGATTTTTTTTGCCACCCCAGGTTCCACTAATAAGTCTCCCTAGTGCCTTCTATAATCCACCTTGTCATATTCTATCATTCCTTTGCTTTTCACTAGTATTCTCTCCAAAAGTTTCCTATTATGATACTCCTAAGCATCCTTATTGTTGAAGCTTTGCCTATCATAACCATGGCTAGAATCAACCTCACTTACTTGCCTTATTTGGGATGTGTGTCTTCCGAACATCTCTATTATAAAGAAAAACTAGCAAACACAACCCAATTAACAACATAATATGGGCACGGCTCAACAAAAAGATAGTGTAATTAATTGAGTGCAAACATTCGGACACATCTCTTTGAACTAATTAATTTAAAGAAGGTAAATAGATAGAGGGCATGGACCAACAAAAATATTATCATTAAGTAAAACTTAGTAATTATGTCACAACACATAACTAAAAAATAAAGTGAGCAAGCATATAATAGGGATAGTCCAGACACATAGAGGCAAGAAATGATAAACGAGTCACTACCTGATTATGTATAAATTAACTTGGGATATAGTCTGCTAACATGATAAAAACATAATGGTATGGCTCTTTTAGTCAATAAGGAAGTAAACATAATGAAACTTGACAATTTGGATATGGCCATATAATAGGGATATCATTAATTAACCCAATAAAAATCATCAAACGTGTAGGGACACATCCTTGATAGTCAAAACAAATAGAGAGAGAATCGTAGATTGCTTACTAAGCAATAAAATCCAAAAAGTAGGGACATCTTCATGTGTGCATTGCAAGAAACCAACTACTATCAATTTTGGAAGAAAGTTTTCTAACACAAAATTTCCTATCACTGTTTCAAGATTTCACACAAGAACTTCAAGAAAATTGACCCATTTATCGAAGTAACCAAGAATAGAAAAGACACTAAAATTTTTACTAGCTTGGGGATGACTCTTCAAATATGGGATGGAGTTGGCAATAACGGTGGTCAACAGGCAGGGGTTTGGGAGTAGTTTGAATGGAGTCTAGGATAGATAGAAGTATGCATTTGGTGGGAATAGAGCATAAAGTGTGAGTGGGAAAGGAAAGTGGTGGTGGGAGATTGTGTTTTATAGAGAAAAAAGGGTGCATGATGGTGGTCATGGTTGGAAATGGGTGAGAATGGTGTATGGGTAAGAGGAGAATAAGAAAACCTTGCCGATTTAGGGGTGCGTTTATTATTATTGTTGTTGTTGTTGTTGCTGCTATTGTTCCTCAAGTCTCATCTTAACAGTGGCCATTTATGGGCTCATATGCATGTAAAATAGAAAGATTTTTTCAACTTTCTAATTTTTAAGTGACCCTGACCCAAAATGGGCAGAGTCGCTTGATATAGCATTTAAGTCCTTCTCTTTCTATATTTAGCACGACGAGGCCACCATTCTTGTATGCACGTGTTTATGTCTTTTTACTTTGCTCCTTGTTTTTGTCTATTTTGTATCAAATTCCTGTAAAAATATACATTGGAATTATTAGAGATCAAAGTAGAATAAAAGACTAGTTATAATGGAAATAATAAATAAAGAAAAACAAAGAACAAAAAAATGTAAAGCTTTGGTTGCATCCTACGAAGTCCTTCATTTATAGTCATAGGTTTAACTATTAGGTATTTTTAAATTGCATTGCTCAAGGTAATAGAGGCTTGTTGACGATTAATCATTCCTCCCAATAGTATTTAATTTTTTCTGTATTCAACTTGAATCTAATCCTTGAGCTTTTATTTTTCAACTCCACTTTCTTGTGGGAGAAAACCCATGTTATGCGGAAAGGTCTTGACCAATGAGACTTTAATTTGCTAGAAAAGGCTTAAATGGTGAATTAAATAACAAAACGTCTTGCCCCAACAAAAAAATAGTGCTCAAAAATCTTTTTTGTCATCCCATCTTTTCATCTTTTCTCTGTTGATCTTGGGATTGTCATAGAATATAGATGAAATTCGTCCAACTCAATAAGTTGGAGTAGCTTTTTCTCCCCAATAGAGATGTTGATGGGATTCTTATATGAAGTCCCATATGCTCACAACGAATCATCTAAGTTCCTAGACCACTTCTTGCTAGTAAAGCCTATAGTTTTCTCAATAATTCTTTTAATTTCTGTGTTAGACACCTCAACTTGCCTAGCGATGACAAAGGGTGACTATCTTATGTTATTTGACCGACAGAGCTTCAAAGCTTTTTTGTAGATATGGATTCCGCCTTTACTAATGATAGCTTTAGGTATATCAAAATGAAAAAATATATTCTTTCTCATGAAGTTAACCACCACCTTAGAATAATTCCTAGGTAAAACTATTGCTTCAACTCACTTAGACACGTAGTCAACAACCATGAAAATATACAAGTAACCAAAAGATGGAATGAATTGACCAATAAAATCGATATTCCCAACATCAAATAATTTAACTTCTAAAATATTGTTTAAGGGACATTTCATGCTTTCTTGAGATGTTTCATGTCCTTTGGCACCTATCTATGAAGCAACAAAAGCATAAGCATTCTTAGATAAGGTACACGAGTAAAATCCTAATTGCAACACCTTTGCGACTGTTCTGTGTCTTTGAAAGTGACCCCCATATGTTGATACATAACATTGCTCAAGAATATAACTAATTTTAATCTCAGGCACACAACATCTCATAATATGATCAAGACCATATTTAAAGAGAAAAGGTTCATCCTAGAAATACCATCTAACATCAAACAAGAACTTTTTTCACTACAAGAAATTTTAGAGTTTATGAGCGAATGCCAGCAAAATGTCAGCGAAAAATGAATTCGCCAGTACTCCGATACAAATACGTCGATAAAAATATAGAGGGTGAGAATATTAGCGCCAGACATTCCAAGGAAAATTTCACCAAAAAATATGCCAGAACTTTGGATTTTTTGGCAGATTATCCATTGGAATACTGGCAGTAAGTTTCCGGGGTATATTCTATAGAAACTTTACGCTAAAATATTTCTAGTGTATTTTTGCCGACGTATTTTTCTAGTGGATTATCCATGAAAAATGATTTCAATTTGTGCAATAAATGTTAAGGGATACTCTGCCAAAAAAAAACACTTGAAATTTTTCGGCGTAAATTTCTAGTGAAATATTCATAAAAAAAAAAAATCCCCTCAATTTGTTTGTCTTTCCTCTAGAATTTGTCAAGGTAATTTTTTCCAAAAAGGTTATGAAAAATTTTCTTGTTGCATATTTTGGCGAATTTTCAGCAGATTTTTTCACGCTATTTACTTATTTATCGTGGGATATTCTACTAGAAATAGTGAAATTTTTTGAACTCGCTTCTTTTTTTCTTCTTCTTCTTCCTTTCTCTGCCCCCATTATTTCTTCCTCCATTTCTCCCTCTCCACCTCTATTTCTCTCTCCTCCTCCTCATTGCTTTAATCACTGTTGCCGCCACTGTCGCTTTGTTCATTGTCGATTACCACCACCATCATTGGGTAAGTTTATTTTTAGTTTGTTTTTCATTTTGTGATGAATTTGTTAATTTCAAAAATTATTTTATTTGTTTATTTTTGAATGTTTAGATTGTTAGTTTGGGGTGAATTACTAGTTTATTTAACTTAAAAAGTACTGGGTTTGAAATTTACTCAATTGATAGAAAATTAAGGATTAGAAACCTCCAAAATGATAAGAGATTGACTTAGGAATATCAAAACTTAACAACTCAGGGATTAACTACTGAATACAAAAAATTAAGAGATTTGGGATTGAATTAAGAATATAAGAGTACGTGCATTTATTTAATATAGGAATTTAGGAATTTAGCTAATTATGGATATACTTAGTCAAGCATTCAATTTGACTTGGCCATTCGGTTTATTAGTTTCTTAACATTCCTTAGCATTTGCTTTATCAGGTTGTTATCACTCCATCGGGGTTGTTTGAGGTTTATTTTTTGCCTTGCATTTTGTTTTGAGGTAATATGCTAAACCCTTGACCTTGGTGTTTCGTTTTAAATGATTTATGGTACCGAGCATCTTATAGATAGAATTAAATATATGTATATTAGATAGAACTGGTGGATTAGAAAAGAGAATAGGCATTGTGCAAGGGGTAGAGTCTTCCCATTGTTTGCTGTGGATTATAATATGTTGTGCATGTTAAAAAAGAGTTATTAGGGATTTTATGTTTCATTATTTGCTAATGTATATTATAAACATGTTGTTCATGTTAATAATTTATGGCATGTTGATGTGTCTATAGTTTGTTTTCAATGAAAAACTATTTGGATTATCTTTATTGTTTTGTGAGGTGTTGGATCAAATATTTTAGGAAAAATTCTGCCGAAATTTCTATTTGAAGTATGGTAGACTTTGGATATAGTACTTGTTAAGTAATCTGCCTCACCAAGTTGCTATAAGCATGGGCATTATTTTAAGTTAAAATCTATGTAATCCAAATACTTAAACCAAATTACAACGTTGAATTGTATTTCCTTTGAATGATAACATTTATTTCATAAATGGGAGTATATTAAGCTATTAATCGCATGATTCTTGTATTCTCTTATATTGGTATTGCAGTCGCTATAGATGGCCGACCATTCTCATACACACTCACACACTTATCCTAGTAGAGGTAGGGGCACCGTTCGATCTGAACGAGGTAGCCCCCTCTTCTGAGTCCACAGCCCTCAGTTAGCCTGTCCAGCTGGGAGTTTTATCCCTACTCTACATCTCACTTCATCTTCTACATCATCATCATCTTCTTTAGTTGCTGTGAGGTCATCAATGTATCTCACCCCACAGCAGCATTCTCCTTTAACCATCGAGACTATCCTATCTTCTTTATCACCTACACATTTCCCTTCACCATAATCAATTTCTCCAGGCTCTCAATCTTCTATTCATCCATCCACTTCTACACCTCTTTCATTATCCACCATTGTACCTTTTTATCACCCATCGCCCTCTACACCTGAGTAGCCATTAGATGAGGGTTCAATGCCAATATTTATTGGACCCAGAGAAGCATTTTGGGTAAGTTAAATTTCATGTAGTATTTTTTTTATAGCTATGTGTGAAATATACCAATATGTCTATTAATAATATAATTTTTACGCAAGATCGTGCTCTTGAGTAATGCTACCAAGTGCATGACCAACGTCATAAAGGGCAACAAGACTTGGTTGGACATCCCATTGTCCCTGCGGGATATGATATTTAGGGAGTGGAAGGTTTATATTTATAATTAAAACAGATTCAGATATGCCAATTTCACATTTAGCTAACGTCTTGTATATTGATTTATGTCCTTTTTTTAATAAAAGTTTGTCACTTGGGACATTGTTTATGAAGGCCACATGAGAAGGGCCTTCAATTCAAAGGGCACTCGCAGATTGAGTGACTTATACAAGGAGATATGAAAGAAGGCAAAAGGCCCGATTGTGTTACACGTAGCTCGTGGGTTGAGCTTCAACGTTGGTGGCCCTTAGAGTGCTTTTAGAAGAAGTCAGCTCAAAACAAGAATAATTGAGCATCTGAGATGGGTGGATTTTTCCACTGCAAAGGTGGCATCTCAATTGGCACACATGCCGAGAAATTGGTAAGTTACTATTATATTCTTTTTTATTTTTCTTGTTGAACTGTCATATAATTGTTTAAGTTCCAAAATATGGTAGTATTGTTTAAGTAGTGCCGAGAGTTAGGCCATGAACCTATGGTGGGGAAGGTATTTGCCCTAGCCC